>MJUU01059093.1:444-49173 GCA_002080025.1 Modiolus philippinarum | reverse complement strand
CTTGACCTCTATCTGTTATACTTTTTGAAATAAAAAATAATAAATGCACAAATTTTAAAAATTTTACGGAAAAAGGGCAATAACTCCAAGACGGGTTTTCGGATTTTCTTCAAAATTGCAGTGCAGGTAGATCTTGCTATGTTGATCACTTTTACCCCATGTCAGATTTTTGATATCTGTAACGGTTTTCGAGTTATTGGCCAAAAACTGCAATTTACCCTTATGTTCTATTTTTAGCAACGGCGGCCATGTTGTTTGACCTACCGCCTAATCGAACACAATTTTGAGAAGCCATACTCTGGTGATGATTCAGGCAAAGTTTGGTTACATTTGGCCCAGTGGTTTCAGAGGAGAAGATTTTTGAAATTGTTGACAGACAGACAGACGGACGGACGACGGACGACGGACGCATAGCGATGGCAAAAGCTCACATGGCCTTTTAGGCCAGGTGAGCTAAAAAACAACTGGATATGTAAACATGAACATTAATACACAAAACGTTACCGGAAATCAAATCCGGGTGAACATGGGCGACGACTTCGATTCTCGGGTTATTTAACAACCCGATCGGGTTACTACATTTCATCGGGTGACAAGTGAAAATATCGGGTCTGACCTGCAGAAATCGGGTGAGTTGACAGGTATGTTAATATTTCTTCCAACTGTAATTCATATCAAGATGAAAATGACTTTATATAAACCTGATACATGTTGAAATTTCAATCATGGTTTGGCAATTTTACAAAATTTTAGAGAAAAAAAGAGATAAATAAAACAAGCAAGTAGGACCTAAGCATAGCAGTCACGTGTGACATTTAGATAGTGTACATCAATTTTTTTTCATCACCTAGAGTTTGATGATACTGGCATTATGAGCCACATAGTATCAGAGGAAATTCATACAAACTTAGTAGTAAGTCTTCCAGGGAAGACATTGGTCTCCTGCATAATAATGCAAAAAATATTCAAAGAACATGACAGAAATATGTGATTCCATAGAGAAACATGACAGAAATATGTGATTCCATAGAGAAACATGACAGAAATATGTGATTCCATAGAGAAACATGACAGAAATTTTCAAGATGCAAAAAATATTCCAAGTTCTGTCAAACAAGAAGATTGCATGTGATAGATCCCAAACTCTATTACAAGGTATAGGTCCCGATACTGATACTCCATGTTAAATAGAAACCGCTGGGATAGTGGTTCCTGAGAAAAAAGTGACAGAAATATTTTGTGACGTAGAACAGCAAAAAACATTCCAAAAGCCGTCAAACAGGAAGTGGGCATACAAGACATCATAAACTCTTTTACGTGGTATAGATCCCATGTTGATACTCCATATTGAATTGCAGATGGCTGGTATATGTGGCTCCTGAGAAGACTTTGACAGAAATTTTCAAGATGCAAACTCTGTTATACGGTATAGGTCCCCATACTGATACTCCGTGCCAAATTGCAGAACGCTGGGATACATGTTTCCTAAGAAAAATTGTTTGTGACTCTGATGCAGATGGACTAAGATGCAGATGCAAGATGCAGATAGTGATCCCTTTATGTCGCTTCTGCTAATGCGGTTGACACAATTACCGATAATCTATTTTATTATTGTTACATGTACATACCCTGTCCAAAAATTCTCGAACAGATTTATACAACTTGTAGCCTTCTTCAGAAAAATATTCTGCCTGTACAAACAGATCTTGTGTCGTTTTTAGAGGACCTTCTCCCCTTGTAAACAGATACATAGAGAATGCCATACTGGACATATTTTTAGCACGTTTGACAATGTCATTGTCAGGCTCCTCCCACTTCTCAGCTTCAGCGTCCATTTCTGAAGTGATCAGTTTCATCTCCAGTCCCAACTTGGCAATTTTTGCTTGTTCCTAGAAGAGAAATTGAAAAGGTTGTTTCAATGATGGACATATAAATTCTACATCAGCAGAAAACTCAATTTGCAACAGTAAAATCTACAATATACACATTCAAGTTTTATAATTCAATATGGTTACCGCTATCTCATATCNTAGGTTTTCAAAAAACGTTTTTTGAAAACCTACGGCTTTTTGCCATATCAACTACTATCAACCTCCCGCTTATATGACGACTAACTATAGCTTCTGTGTGCCCAGATTGTGTTAAATGTCAAAGCCATAATATTGTCAGGGGGCACTATTTCAATACGCCAATGTTTGACAGACCTCGAAAATAGTACTATAAAAATAGTGCCTTTTAATTTGTAGTGACTCCAGCCAACTGATACATGTTATAATCAGCAAGATCATAGAATATTTCTAGGTGAATGACGGAGAGCAAGGAACAGTTGAAAAAACATGATTAAGTTGCATAACAAGCTAGAACGGATCGAATGAAATACGCCAAAATACCGAAAATTCTCTTGCGACTATGTACACATTTAACCGGAACGTTTCAATTCAATTTTATTTTCTTATTTTACATACAACACTCGAGATACAACATATGGTTTAAATGTATTTATTTTATCGTGTTGGTGATCTGTTAACGGTAAAACAAGTTCCCGCACCTGGGAAAATTCATTTCTATATTATGTGAATTTTTGAAATACCGGAATTTAAAATACGAGTCAATGGGAGGCCACTTTGTGGTGTGCCTACTGTCAAAACCTAGAATTTTTCTCCAATAGGAAAAATGTTTTTGTCTTTCGATGTACAAGCCTAGTCTCATACAGGTAAAATGTTTTTGTCGCTCGGCGCACAAATCACACTAAAGTTGCAAAACGAGAGAAACATCAAGGAAGAAGCCAAAACTTAAACAAAACCGTCTTCAATAAATTGGAAATAGGAATTGAATATTTATCAATCAAATCTGGATATCGTCCGATAAATTTCTTCAGAAAAACTATTAATCTGCATTTCTCGAAGCCCTGATTTAAAAGTTTACGAATTAAACATCTGTGTCGTTTCAAAAAATCTTGATAGTGACTACATGCTCTAGCCAGAGATATATATATATATGTCTCTGCTCTAGCGTAACGGATTAATTGACAAATATATACTCCATACGATGGGGAAGACGGAATATTACTGTCGAGGTGTGGAAAGTTTACAATATCAAAATTGAAATCGTCTCTTTTGTCATAAATTCGTGTGCTGAGGTTGCCACTGTCGTCAAACTCCGAAAGTAAATCTAAAAACGAAACAGAATGGTCAGTGTCTGTAGTCTCCTTTATTTCAAGTTCTGGGGGATATATTAATGGAATTTAGTCCGCAAAGTTACTATTATTAAGCGACAAGACATCATCAATATATCTGTATGAGTAATAAAAGGATCTAGCCTCTTTGATTTTATTTTGTTTGACCAAATTTGGCAAAAATTCTGTTTCGTAAGTGAACAAAAACAGGTCGGCTAAAAGAGGAGCACAATTCGTTCCCATTGGAATGCCGACTGTCTGTTGGAATATCTTGGCCCCGAACTGGACAAATATGTTGTCAATGAGAAATTCCAGCATCTTCAGTGTAGTATCGTGTCTTACCCTTTGGTACTTTGTTAGTAAAATATGTAGATGTATATGCTAAGGCTACATATTTAAAGCTCTGTCCTTTTTTGTTAGTAAATGCGTTCTTGATAAGATCAATCAAATGACTTTTCAATTTTGAATGCGGAAGAGTAGTATAGAGTGTAGAAAAATCGAATGCTTTCAACGAGTGGATCTTAGAAAGTGACCGGGTTTTCAAGTTGTTCAGAAGATCTTTAGAATTTTTTGGTATCCACATATGATTGATGCTACTACGTGAATAAACAGTGTCACAGTATTTTAGCTGTCCTTCTTTCACAGCAGTCAAAATCTTAGTTAGGATAATGGACAGTACTTTAGTAGAACAATTGGAAGAGCCGGCAATGTACCGTTGTTTTTACGGCCACTTGTGAAGTTTGGGTGTCCAGTACAAACAAGGCAAATCATTAGATTTGTCATTGGTAGAAATGTTTAATGATTCCATAAACGATTTATGATTTGCCAGGATTTCATCTTTATCTATAGTAATATTTTTGTATGTGGGGTTGCCTGATCTATTATTTATGCCAAGTTCTTGTATTAGGCAATCATAATAGTGCTTTTTGCACACAAAAACAACATTGTTTGTGGCTTTGTCTGTCTGAACGACAACATACTTTTCATGAAGGGATGAAAGACAAGATACAGCTTCACCGTCTTTGAAGATAGATTTGGGGTGTATTCTGTACGCAGTTTTTCAATTTATGTATTCTGCGTACCGGATAGCTTTTACCCACTCTGACAATGTGTTGATGTCATCAACTTCAGATTCACGCTTGATCCAGGATTTGGCATATGAAATGAAAATTGAAAATTTTCAAAATTCAAAAATTTATGAAAATTGAAATGAGTTTAGTTTCCCGCCAAATTTGTAATCACTTAAATCAACAAGAGGCTCTCAAGAGCATGTATCGCTCATCTGGACCATGCCTGACATAGATAAAAGGCATTTCCAATAGGAAAAACAAAACATAAAATTTAGCAGAATACTTTTTTTTCTTAAATTAAAGTATTCTTGTTTGGTTTCCACGGCAACTGAAAGACCCGCCATTGATTACAACCCATAACAGAACACCATTCAAAAAAAAATTTGGGATGGAGTTCCCCTTATAATCATAGTAATACATATTGCTGAACTTAAAGCATTCAGACCACAATTCAAATAAAAATTCAAAAATTTGGGCAGAGGTTCCCCTTAAAATCAATAAGGCCAATGTAAAAACTGTTCCAGATGATGGCCATCTTGGATAAGGTACGGACCTGCCATATATATATTTTTGGATGGGACCACCTAAGGACCATTGTGGCTTAGTTTGGTTTTAATTGGATAAGTAGTTTCTGAGAAGATCTTTGAATGTATTTTCCACAGGGTCCAATGTTTAAAATATGTTCCCTGCTGGCGGCCATCTTGGATGAGGTACGGACCTGCCGGATACCTTTTTGGAAGGGACCATCTAACATCCATTGTGGCCTAGTTTAGTTTTAATTGGACAAGTAGTTTCTGAGAAGATATTTGAACTTTTTCCCATAGGGTCCAATGTTAAAACTGTTTCCTGCTGGCGGCCATCTTGGATGAGGTACAGACCTGACAGATACAATTTTTAAAGGGGACCATCCAAGGACTATTGTGACCAAGTTTGGTTCCAATTGGCCCAGTAGTTTCAGAGGAGAAGATCTTTGAATGAAAAGTTTACGAATGACAGACGGATGGACGACGGACGCCAAGTGATGGCAAAAGCTCATCCTGGCATAGCCAGGTGAACTAAAAAGGTGATCATTTACATATCAATTATTTTTCGCTAAAATAATTTCTTTTGCAATTATCTAACATCAAATATCATTTATTTTAAACATTTTTAATTTTTCAGATTGAGACACTTACCTCCTTAAGAACCAAACCCTATATAAACTAGATATCCTAGTGATGGTATCCCTTTTTGAGAAAAGTTTCACCTAGAGTTCAAAGTTCAAGATCAAAGGTCACCAACCATGGGAGATGACATATTATGGGATTATCCAAATACCAAAAGACTACCTCAAAAGGCAAAATAATCATAGCCCAGACAAACGGTCAGACTGATTACTGTAGGGAGTCTGACACTATGTGGTGGGCCTTAATGAAACATACAAAGTTAATCTTCATCACTTTATTTAACACAAAAAATGATACATGTTTAAAAACACTCATGACGCTATACAATTAACAAGCAAATAAATTACCCAAAGACTAACACTGGCTTTGATACATGTTTCCATGGCAACTATGTATGATCAAGAAGTTAAGTAAAAAGAGCCAATTAAATGAAAGCAATTAACAACCTCTATTTCTACACAAGCTCGCAATATTCAAATCCTGAGTCTGTGTATAATAATTCATTAATTTTATCAAATTGTAAGTATGAAAAATAAAACTGTTACATGTTGTTCAATTCAAAACATTATCTTTTTGTCATAATATGTTTTTAAAAATATAACCATATTTTCTATAAGAGGAAACAATATTAACATCGATAATAAAGTTTGTGTTATATTTCCCTTTGCAGGTAACCAGAGTTTTTTGATTAGCAATTACCAGCAAGTAGAGTAGTTAACAATATTTTACTGAATACATAATTTAGTGATTGTCTAACAAGTCTTTATACTCATACCTACACTTAATTTTATAATATTTAACTTAAAATGGGGGGGGGGGGGTGTCGAAAGGGGCCTAATCCGGATTTTCCCGCCTTTAAAAAGAGCAAATCCCAAACTCTCAAACTGTATTTAAGAAACCAATTTTTGCTAATCCGATAAATTTTACCATAAAATCCCGATTTCCCGGGTCTAACACACCCCTTTCCTGTGTCCCGATGGCATTTTCATCCCGAATTCCCATCCTTGAAAAAGGCCCATCCTGATTTCCCGAAGCTAAAAATGGCCAATCCATGCAATCCTATGTTTTTATACCAGGGACATGTAGATAACAGAGATAGGTAAATATAAATATGGTACTCTAACTTTTTTTTTTTCAAATTTACCTTTGACAGCACAATGTTCAAAGATCTTCAAAAAGTTATGCGTTATTGTTTATATAATTTTAATGAATGTTAATACCTCATAATTTGTTGAAAAAATACTAGTATTACTTTTTGTTGACATTTTCTTCAGTTAAAATTAAACTTGCGGAAGTTGGCAACTCAAATAAATTAACTCCTCGAGTCAGGGGAAATCTTAGACATGTGTGTTATTAAAAAGGATAAGCTAGGAGTTTCCTATCTCTGTATCTATATGTCTCTGGTTTAATTTGCAGTTCTACTGACTTCAAGATAAATAATAAAATACCGAAGTAACTGTGAATTTAGTTTCTGCATATGGCCATTTCAACAACTTATGTCTCTTCAGTGCAGATCGAATCAAAAAGTTTGGAAGTCTATAAATCAAAATATGTGGAAAGCTGATAGATAACAAATTACCAATAGATTGTGACTTAGATTTGTCCCCCTCCCAAAAAACAAACAAACAATTTAACAAATAAAATGCCAACACATAATAAATGCATCAGCAAAGGTTTATTAGCTTTAAAATCTATGCTTTGGTCTACTTGTTTTATGTGGATAAAGAATACTAAACACTAAAAATCCTGAGTTGTGTATACATAGAAAGGACAATACATGGGTACATCTAAAACTACCACATTATCTCTTGACTGTTGGACAGCAATACACATACAAAGACTTCAGCAATACACATACAAGGATTCTATAAATACCAATTCTATCTCTATACAGTGTCTGAAAATCAAAACAGGTTTATGTATATGACAAGCTTGAAGTAGCACATTACGAGGTAAAATTAGGGTACTGTACCTAGTTATCTCCCCTTATCTTTTAATAAGTACCTTACCTAAATTTGATGACTTATTGAATTATATTCCCTCTGAGGGTCAAATCATCATTTAATGCATACTTAATTGGAGTTTAAGAACCATCAAAATAAAGGATAGGTACTCTGGTTCAATAAATCTTCAGTAAAATTGTGAAATCTTTATTTTTACATTTTACTTCAAATTCTATTTATAACACAAAAAACAAGAAGTGGAAACATAATGAAACATAACATTCATACTTGTATCAGAGATGTTTATTTCAGAACATTACTCCACTTTGGGTCGTTGTCTCTTTGACACATTCCCCGTTTCTCTTCTTTTTTTCTATACTACAATTTTCAAATTGTCCAATTTGTTTTCAGATTCATTCTGGGAAGACAAAAAAAACAAAACAAACAGACTTATAATTAAATAATACACTAATTGCACAAATAATTTGTAAAATTGCACTACTAAGGAGGTATATGTTTTGGTGAAAGTATAAAATGGTGACATTCATCATCAATTTACAAATAAAACAGTAAAAAATACAAAATAAATTGGTCAAAATAGGAAAAATAAGTAAATAAACATTTTGTACCCTAATTATCAAAATCAATATACAGATTAAATTTAAAAAACATATTTTGTTCAATTGTAACATATTAGCTTTTGAAAGATGAACAGAATATAAACAAATGCAGCTTGATACAGCAAAGGCAGACTGAACAAGGTAAATCTTGGGACAAGTGTTGACAAAACTTTAGTTTCCACACAGTATATCAGTTTAGTGGTATCTTGCCCCCTTTAGGCCACCACTGCGATCAAATATGGCAAAAGTTATAAAAACTTCTGCTAATTTGAATGCAAACTAGAGCTGTCACCAAAAGGCAACCAATTATGCCCCCGCTCATTGAACCCTGCTCATTGAACCCTGAATCAATATGGAAAGTGCAAATTGAAGTGTGTGTTGACACAATACAGGTGTTGACACAGCACAAGTATGGACACAATGATATGCCTCCCCTTTTTTCAAAATATATAAAAGGGAAGTTCTGAGCCCGAAAATCAATTCTATGGGTGCTAGGCAATCTTCCTGTAAAGTTTCATCCATTTTGAGGCACTTTGAATTTTCCTGCCCTTTTCCAGTTTCCATGGCAATAGCAGCCATTTTGAAAATTCTGAGACCCAAAATCATTTCTATGGGTGCTAGACATACGATCAAACAGACGAAAGAACGAACGGACGGACAGACAAGGGCAAAACAATATGCCCCCCCACTTTTCGTCGTAGGGGCCTAAAAAAGACATTCCCAACACCAATCCCCTTTTTCCTTTTGTGCAAAGGGACATTTGTGTTATAATATTGGTCAACTGGAACGACCACAAATGAAGCATCGGGAGATGACAAACAACGATGCCAGTATTATACAATAATATAACCTCAAAATTTTTTAATACGGTCGTCTAAACTTGCTACCGCTCTTTGAGTTGAAAAATTGAAGGAAATGTTCCTATAGTATTTCTCTAAAAAAATATAGTTATATACAATAAATCATAAATATACATATAAGTGGTTACTTTAGTGATTACACATGTTCTCAATTATTTCTAAAATTGTTTTAGTTTATTTTTACCCACTTAGATATTCGTAATTTCTTATGATTTAATGTTACAGTGTTTAAAGTGTGACCTTATACCATAATTCTGTGAACAGCCGATGAAAGTTTAAGAAACTAGTTGTCTCATTGGTCAATTAAAATTTATCATTAGCCATTGTTTACACCTTCATATTCATAATTAATGAATTTGCAATAGATTTTGATGAATTTAAATAGACCAACGGGACAATCAGTATGTTAGAGTTTTTCAGCTTTTAGCAGAAATAATGGTATAAGGTCAAACTTAAAACACTGTAAAAGTCTTTCATAAACTATATTTCAAAGTATGCAATTTTCCTGTCATCAGATTTGAGTGAAAATCAGGTTTCTACAAAATTACCACCTTAGTTGAATGGAAAGTTACCCTGAAAAAATTTATTAAAAAAGACATCAACGTCAGTCATAATTATCGCTAATTTGGTTGACTATTAGTAATTTGTTTTGCTCGGATGGATTTCTCAGCTAGTATTGCATCTCGTGCTATCGCACTCGATGCAATACCAGCAGAGAATTCCATACTCGCAAAACAAATTACTAATAGTATATATATATTTAAGTTTTCATAATTCACAGTATAAGAGTAGGGACATTAGAGATGAAGTGCAGAAAGCTTTCAAAACAAAGGATTCATTAGTTTATGAACATCTACTTGTTCAGATAAGCTTTCAAAACCTTAAAATTTCATATCATTTCAGATAAAAAATAAGACATTTTACTAAAATGGTCATAATTATTATATACACAAATCTATCTAGACTAACTCATAATTCAATATGTGATATATAAATGTATAAATGAAATATGATTTAAGCCACACAAAATCAAATGGCTTTTATAGCAAAATGTACATAAAAAAATTTAGCATCAATAAATAAATAGCATAAAATATATACAAAATACATGTTCCATTTTAACAAGCTTATACTGGAATGAATACTAAATAAATTGGAATGGATGCAAAAAGCGTCACACAAATTGGATTTTCAAAATTGAAAATGAAAGATGACATTAACATTCTGAACATGAACCTCTTACACTACATGGAAACAGAAATTATCATGGAAATGAACACATATTTTTATAACTGACAAACTCAAATATACAAAATTAAATATTAATGAGAAACCTCGGTCGGTTATCTCCCTGTACCAAGTTAGTTTTTTTTCAATATCAAAAGAGGCTATTGATATCCTAATTAAAATTATCTCCACTTTGAACCACACAAAACTAACTAGGTACACGGAGATAACCGACCTAGATTTCTCATTTCATGTGTTGTATATTTCTCCCACAATATGCCCTGGCTACTTTTGTAATTCTCTTTTTTTTTCAATAGATCTTGTACACATCAAACACCTCTGTAACTCAGACTTTTAACAATCAGTTGGGTGTTTAAGTGACCAATATATTTAAACTGTGTATAATTTTAATAACAATATGGTTAAATTGGATATTGTTTCTTTTGCTGCATCTTTAACTGCCAATTTACATTTTTTTTTTCCTTCGTATACAATAGATATTTAAACTAATCCTATTCAAATGTTAAAAATTACAATTTGTTGTATCAGTCATTCTGAAGTCGACATAAAACCATTTCTTTTTTTAATTTTGTACAAAAAAGAAAACAACTGATCTATTATAATTCACAACCCATGACAAGAAATAAAATTTACTTACCTTTCTAGCCACCGTCCATTCTAACAGATTATCCCGTATTCTGTTACATGTGTGACAGGACAGCCTACCTGCATTGTAGTAGTTAGTAGATATATAGCCCGTAAAAATCGACTGAGCTAATGGAATATTTATTCAGCTCATTCAGTTAGGTGGCTGGCTGTGCTAGACCTCCCGGGTTCGATTCCCGGAGGTGACACATGGAAATTTTGTAGGGAGATTCATGCTTTCCGGATACATTTGGCACCCACCTAAAAACTCATGGTGGTTAGATGGAGCTAAACAAGGTTTGTGTAGTAGTTTGTGTGATGAGAGTCATTCATAGCAAGTATGATGACTCTCGAGGTGGGGGAAGTGTGACAGGACAGCCTACCTGCGTTGTAGTAGGTAGATATATAGCCAGTAAAAATCGACTGAGTCAACAGAATTTTTCTTTAGCTCATTCTGTTAAGTGGCTGGCTGGAGTGCTAGAGGTCCCGGGTTCGATTCCAGGAGGTGACACATGGCAATTTTGTAAGGAGATTCATGCTCTCCGGTTACACATGTAATAGCAAATTGAATTATAGTCAAGAGTTTACATGGAGGTACTTCATTACACTCAATAAAATCAACTTCTAAAGATTTAAGTCTTATCAATTTAAGTATGGGGTATAAATTTAATGTGATTATGCTCAAAGCAGGATGCATGCAGTAGCTGGTAAAATTGTAATGAAATCAAGCAATAAACCCTTCAAGCATTTTTAAATACAGTTCTCCCGCATTATACCGCCCTCTTTAATGGTGGTCCCTCAATTATAGCCACCCATTTTCAAGGTCCATTTTTCAAAAAGTTTTATACTTTCTATGCGATTTATTCCCTCGATACATCGCTACCCTTGCTTATCGCCAACATTTTCCCTGGTCCCAAAGGTGGCGATATAACGAGGTTGCACTGTATACCCAGATAGATTCATATTTGCAAACAAATTTTAGTCATTCCACCTTGAATGCATATTCAATGCAACTTCTTTGAACATGTATTCAATTTAGTCATTCCACTTTGAATGTATATTCAATGCAACTTCTTTGAACATATATTCACTCTATTTCCTTACTACGGATACATACCTATCTTACTGCCTGTTAGTCTATTTGGTGTATAGGTCTTATTTACTAATAGTTCATACATTTACAATAATAGAAACATCATTTTAAGGAATATGATAAGACCTATAGGTCCCAAAATATAGTTATTCAAATCATTCAACTTCTTTGAATACATAGAATACACATGTCAACTTTATGAATACATACTTAATGTTCTATAGTTTTGAATATATATTCAATACAATCCACTTCTTAGAAAAGATGTTTAATAGATTCGAATGTTTCACTTCTTTGAATAAACCAAATATATGCCATTTCTTTACATATATAAAATATATATTTCAATTCTTTGAATATATATTCAATATATATATTCAAATTTTTTTATAATGCATGTGTATTTAATAAATTATTTCTTGAATTACATGCTTCTTAGGAAATTTGGATATACCTTAAAATATAATTTATTTCTTTGAATACATATCAGTCCTTTGATATATATTTCAATATATACACATATCACTTCTGGAATTCATGTTGAATAAGATCTCATTTCTAGAATATATGTGTAAATAAATATCATTTCCAAAAAATTGCTTAATCAGTCATTTCTTTGATAAATATTTAATTATTGGTACACATATATTTCTTTTTTTTTCTGACATATTATTAAATACAGATTAATACATGGGGATTTCCATATTGGCCTGTTTATCATCCCGAGACACCCATATTGGCCCGAGACGAAGTCGAGGGACAATGTGGGTCAAGGGATGATAATCAGGTCAATATGGAAATGCACATGTATTAAACTTTTTATTACATACTTCCGAAGTTTAGAAATGCCAGGCCGATATGGACCGGAAGTCGTTTATTTGCCCAAGCCAATATGGACCAGAAGTCGTTTATTTTGTCCGAGATGCACCAGGAGCATAAAATCACCTATTATTTTCCCGGGGTGTGAAAATATGGACAGTTTAATTCCGGTCATATTAATCATGCAAAAACGCTTTTATCTGTACTAAGTATGTAATAAATGCATATAAATTCTTTTATACATGTTATAACATATGCCTCATTTATACCCTATTTATACAACCTGAAAAAACAACACTTCTTTTTTTAATTTTTCTACAACCTTCTCTTGTTTTATTCCATTTTTTTGTTTGAATTTGAAAATCTGTTATTTTTCACTGATGAGAAGGAACATCATTCCTAATGGCCAATGAACATAAAATCTGAGACAAGTCATTCAGAGACAATATTCAAATATATCTGATCATTTTTTACTATATTACATATTGATACAATAAAAGAAGAAAACCCAAAAATTAATAAATAGCATAAAATACAAATACAAAAAAATTATAATGTATTAAAAAAAATTAGGCCATTATTAACAAGATGTGTTTGTGAAACACTACATATGCACCCAGCACCATTTTTTTTTACCTCTGTGACCTTGACCTTTGACCTAACCTAATTTTTGGGGGCATATTTATGTTCCTCTTGACTAGACCTATGCACATGCCAAGTATGATAAATCTATCTTGAATAGGTCAAAAGTTATAGCCAAGGTTAAAGTTTAAGACGCACAGACAGACAGACAGACAGGACAAAAACAATATGCCCCGATCCTCGATCTGGTGTCATAAAAATCAGGTTGGTACCCTTTATGCAGCATTTGTTCAACATTTATGAACCTAACTGGTGACTATACAAAGAACACCAACGTAAATGATTACATAAGATTCTACAATAAGACATAAATTTCTGCTACTGTATACTGGTCGTCTCTTACATAATAAAAATATTGAACAATAATTTCATAATCTATGGCAACAAGACAATTTTACAAAATACTGGTCTCCGTGGAAGAATCTTTTCACATATAAAATATTAAATAATTAATATCACAAAACATAGTACCATTTTAACAAGTGTGGATCGTATTGCAAGGCAATACAGAAGTCCCCTACCGGAGGAATAATTCTTTGTTATACCAGCAAAAATAGTTAAAGAAGAAAAGTTTTCGGAGCCTAAGGCCCATAACTCTGTCAAAAATCAATGGACCCAACTCATACTCAAACTAATTGATCTGTAACCCATAGTGGTTGATTAACAATGCAAATATCAGCTTAATACCTGAAACGGTTTAGAAAAAAAGTCTGGAAAACCTATATTTTACCAAAATTTTCTAAGTCCAAGGCCCATAACTCTGTCCAAAATTAATGGAATGGAACCAAACTCGAAGTTGATCTGTAACCCATAGTGGTAGACTCACATAGCAAATATTAGCTTCATATCTGGAAGGGTTTAGAAAAAAAAGTTTGGAAAACCTATACTAACCAAAATTTTCTAACTCCAAGGCCCATAACTAAGTCCAAAATCAATGGACCGGAACCAAACTCGAACTTGATCTGTAACTCATAGTGGTCGACTCTCATAGCAAATATTAGCTTCATATCTGGAACTGTTTAGAAATAAAGTCTGGAAAACCTATATTTTACCAAAAATTTTCTAAGTCAAAGGGCCATAACTCTGTCCAAAATCAATGGACAGGAACCAAACTCGAAGTTGATCTGTAACTCATAATGGTAGACTCACATAGCAAATATTAGCTTCATATCTGGAATGGTTTAGAAATAAAATCAGGAAAACCTATATTTTACCAAAATTTTCTTAGTCAAAGGGCCACAACTCCGTCCAAAATCAATGAACCAGAACCAAACTCGAACCTGATTTGTAACTCACAGTGGTAGACTCACATATCAAATATAAGTTTCATATCTGGAATGGTTTAGGACAAAAGTCCGGAAAACCTATATTTTACCAAAACTTTCTAAGTTAAAGGGCCATTTCCAAACTCGAACTTGGTCTGTAACTCATGGTGGTAGACTTACATACCAAATATTATATAAATATCTATTATAGATCTATTATAGTATAGGAAAAAGTCCGGAAAACTGAGTGTGACGGACTGACGGACTTGACGGATGACTGACAGACTGACAGAGTGCAAACCTAAAGTCCCCTTTAGCAAAGCCGGTAGAGGACTTATAAAATAACATCATTATAATTGGGTTCAATAATATCAAGAAAAATATGCATTAATAAAAAAGGATGAAATGCCCCGGTACAGGATGCAAGGTATTTGTGTCTGTAAGACATTTATGATGCCCCTCACCCATTCTTATGTGCAGACAGACAAGGGTAAATGGTAAAATAATATGCAATCCCCACCCACCTGTCCCAATTTTAAATCACGAGGACATAACTTAAAAAAAATATTGTGATTCCAAAACTGCAAAATGAAAAATGCAGAATTCACTCTTGAATTGGAAGAATAATATCTTCTTACATGAAAGCAGATTTAAGATAGAGATATATTTTGTGATTGAAACAAATTCCGTCTCCTATTAAGCCGAGTGCTGCAAAATTGAATCCTGAAAATAAATGTTTACCAGGTAATGAAGAATGCATCCAACCTTATCTTTATTTTGATGTCTTGCCTCGGAAATGGCCATTTGTGGAATATATTAGGGTCTGCATTTAGTAACCAGTGCAAAAATCAACAAAATGAATACAAACTACAGTTTATGAAGTGGCTTATGCTTGAAACCAAGCAAACATCATAAATTTTAGATTTTGAAAATATTTTTTGTACAATGCTAGGACTCTTTTTCTAAGCTATTGTTACTAGAAAATTGCTTGTTTGAGGAAGAACTTCGGTTGAGACCATCCGATTGTGTACTGCTGTGCATGGATTCGCTGTCACTACTGGAGCGATGTTCATAAGATGTCCGCCACCTTCTTGTCCCTCCCGGGGATCTTCTGTAGTCTATGCTATACTGAAAACAGAAAGTAAAAGTGCTGACAATACAGTTAATGAGAAAATGTAAAACAGCTAATTTTAGAACCAACTTACTCCAACAAAATACAACTTCAAATCCATTGCATTTTTTGCATTGAGAAATGTAAAAATAAACAGAAGAATCTCAGGCACCTTTTTTAAAAAAAGGAATACGGCAGGGCAAAAACTTTTTATTTTTTCACATGGTCAACCTCTTTAAAACATTCCTGGAGCAAGAAATTTTGCAACAAATCCACGTTGTTTTTAACAAGGCCATAATGAAATAAATCCTAGATTCTCATCTGTTTTATCAAATTTTGTGGAAAATTCTGTCATTCGAAAACTCAGAACGGACAGGGATGAGAATCTAGGATATTTTTATTAAGGCCTAAGTATCTATTTTTTACATTGATCAGTGTCAATAAAAATCTGTTAGAACAACATTTTTCACCTTCCCATCAAACCTTCAGGTGATTTTTCGAACCGGCAACCAATGTCGAATGGACAAGAAAAATCATTCGAATTTTGAGAGGTAAAAAAGGAAAAATTTTTGGGCTATTTCAGGGGACATGACAAGGCCTAAAAGCAAAACTCTTTTTTTATTCGCCCTTAGCTACTTTTTTAATATAGTTATTTTACAAAAGAAGTCAATATGACTTAAATTTGAGACAAAGTATAGTACCCTACTGGTCGTGTACCAGTTATCGCCATTTCCCCACTGTAATTTTGCATTTGATCTTCTTAAACCCGGACTAAACTTTTAATGCGTTATATTGTAAAAATGTTACCAAGTAATACTTAAACCAATCACGTTCATTTTCAGTTTCATTGCACATGCGCAGTAATATACTAATTTGAAAAAGTGTTGGATTTCTCGACAAATTTTGCGTATGTGTGTACCAGTTATCGCCGTCTTTCAAAATATGCATCAACCTTTTATCAAATTGTTAAATGTACACTTTAATCCACTGAAGTACTCAAAAAGGGATCGACTAAAAGGGAATAAAGAATGAAAGGTCAGCTGATGCAATTTTCAAACTGAAAGTTGCATGATTTTTATCAATGCCAAATTCGCTCTATTTTGTTCACGATAACAAGAAAATAGAAGACCTTTACAGCCCCAATTCAACTTGATTTGACTATTTGAAGAGAAAGCAACATAGTCAGCATGTATTTCTGGCAGAAAATATAGCTGACACCCCAAGTTCTCATTTGCGACATCACATGTAAAAAATCTATTTTTAGCTAATTATCGTACGTGACCCTCCCACATAGCAATATATCTTTTAAAGGGCTCCCAAGGGATTTATCTCAGATTTCAGTGTTTATAAAGATTAAAACAAAAATCTTCAACGAATGTATTTGTAGGATATTGTTGTCACTTCTATACATAACCGTATAACAAAAGTCACACGACATCTCGAAGGATGCGAAAATTGGCGATAACTGGTACACGGCGATAACTGGTACTCAACCAGTATAATAAAGCTCAATACCAAATATCCAAGTAGCTTTGATGTGGGGTTGCTAAGAGAAGTGTGACAAAGGAGTTCTAATTGGAATTTAAAGTAAAAATGCACAAAGACCATAAAAAGAAAGTGGCTGCCCAATAATTGCCAAGAAGGGGAGTAGTATAGGACCTCCTACTAAAGCGCCATACCAAATGAGTTGGAGGAGATGAGAATTATGTAAGAGAAATCATGTATGACTTAGAGAATGAATGACAGATGTACAGGGATAAAAAAAACTAAAGCTGTCGCCGAATGGCAGCCAGTTATACAGCCCACTAATTTAACCCTGAATCAATAGGGCAAGTGTAAATTTTAGTGTGTGTGGACAAAATACAGTTGTGGTCACAGTTCAATTTTGGACACCATACAAGTATGGACACAATGATAAACCCCCCTTTTTTTCCAAAATATTGAAATATGAATTAAAATTTTGGGCAGCAACCTTATTACTTCATGCACATCTTCAGATGGTGTACTACAACTTTGTAACATTTCATCAAAATCCAAGCAGCCATTTAGGGGAGCATGTGCTGACAAGGTATATAGACAGACAGAAGGATGGACAGACAGGGTGATTGTTAAAGTTACATACCCCCCCCCCCAAACTTTGTTTGCAGGGGTATAAAAAGTTGACTATTCTCCTTGCATGTGAAGGTATGACCAAATGTATTCTAATGTACATATATGTACTTTATTCCCATACATGTGATACTTTCAGTCTACCAATCTGTGAGATCAATGTAATTTTTAAGTGAGATTTGGGAATTTTAAGTGAGATTTTGTTTGCATAGAATCTTACATGTTGTTATCAATAATCATGGCTTTCTCACTCTAAGTTGGTAGGATGTTCTTTTTTCCCCTGTCTATTTGTTTGCATGAGTATTTTCTAATAATACTGATACTGTAAATTTTGTTTTTGTCTTTTTTGTTTTTTTGTTTTTTGTTTTGTTGTTGTTAATTTGTTTGTTTTGTTTGTTTTTTTTCTTTTTGTGTTTGTTTTGTTTTGTTTTAAGTTTCTGTATAGCTTTGTTTTCTGTTGTTTTCTTTCTTGTGAAAAAATGGAAAGTTATCATTATAATTGCCACTTCCAGTTCTCTATTTAATGCATTATTAATAACACTGTCTTAAAAGTTATGCATTAAATACTATAAATGGAAGAGACCATTAAATGATAATGCCTTAGAAAAAAATGAAAATAAAAAGTAATATAAAAAGACAGATGTTTGTTATTTTTCTTTACTAAGTACAAAATATTCATGGTTTTAACAATAACAAAATAATTCAGCAAGTATCAAAGTCACTTGAAAAGCACTAAAATGTCTCTTATAAGCACTGGAATATCAGCACAGAGTAGACTATCAAAGTCACTTGAAAAGCACTAAAATGTCTCTTATAAGCACTGGAATATCATCACAGAGTAGATAATAAAGTCATTTTAAAAGCACTAAAATGTCTCTTATAAGCACTGGAATATCAGCACAGGGTAGATTATCAAAGTAATATTACTCCTGGTTGCAACATGAATTGGCTTTCTTGAGTAGTTCTTATGATCATTTGTACTCATGGCAAGCTTGGTTACTGTTCATCTTTACACTGAGTAAGCTGCAGATTGTCTGGTTTGCTAAGTTGTGCGGGCAATCAGTCTGGATCTTTCTAAGCATGCTGAAGGTTCTCTCTGGGTCTGCATTTGGGTGGGCAATGCTCAGGCAGGATATGGCAACTTTGCTGAGAAGACCAAACTGTGGGTTACCAGATGGTAGTTTTTTTTTTGTGACAACAGGACCCAGAAGGTATCAAGAAGCTGGTCAAAGTCTGGTAGCTCTGGTTTTGGTAGAAGGAGGTACTCTTGGATCTCATCTTCAAGTTGGTCAGTTGGTAGATCTGGGTTAAACCTCTGTCCTAACTGTACAACTTGCTCTGTAGTAACCATGTGGCGTGTGGCAGGATTCAGGAAACTTGAGTGTCTGGTCACTAAAGGGAAAATTCTGCAGCATCTTCTGAACAATTGCTTGGTAGAACTGACGTACATGTTTGAAGAAACGCTTCACTGTGGTCTGTACAAGGTCATCTGCATGGTCAGCTAAGTAGGTCCTGGTGGTCCTTCCAACTGCAATCTGGCTGTCGTCATGCTGGTTGCTTGGATTGGTGTAGCTGACTTTGGTTATGTCTGGTTCTGATGTGATGACTTTGGTCTCGACAAACTTCCCCATCAGGTTTCTGAGTAGTCGGTACATCTCACTGTGAAGGTGACCAATCATAGCAGCTCCAGCCTGGAATGTTGTGTTGAAGTCGTTAAGTACTGGTAGTACAGGCTCTAGAAACATGTAGTATAACTGCATTTCTGGGTCTACCAGCCAGTCTTTACACCTCTGGACTCTACCTGAATGTCGCTGTCACTGTGGCTGGCAAAGTAACTTTTGAGTGCAGGCCACTGTTGGAGTAGGCATGTTACACAGTTCTCTAGGCTTAACCATCTGGTGCTGCAGTGCTTGATGATCTTTAAGGGATCTGTATCAGTAAAGGCTTGGTACTCTTTGTATTCTTCTTTACGTTTGGAACTGTGGAAGAAGTGGAAGTAGACATCTGTAAGAAGGTCTTCAACAGGCAGTGGCAAGGTCTTTACAGCTGCTTTGGCACACAAATTTGCCAAATGACAAACACAACCATGGTCGAAAACATCTGGGTTCTGCTTTCTTACTCTGGATAGGACACTGTTGTTGTGACCAGTCATAACATTGCAGTTGTCGCTGGAATAACCAATGCAGTTGGACCATGGGATGTTTCTGTCAGTAAAGATCTTGTTGATGCACTGGAAGAGGTTGTCAGCATTGGCAATGTTGCAAGTAGGTAAGTCAAAGAACTTTGGTAGTGACTCTCTAGATGGTTTGGTCATACACTCGAACCAGTACTGCCATGGACTTGTTGTCACCCTGGTCATTGGACTCATCTATCATTATGGAAAACTTTTGGGTCTGGCATAACTGAGTAACATCACTGTCAGGTTCTGGTGCTAAGGCTTTGTTCAGGATGTGTGTTGTCTTTGTCCTCATACAGCTGAACTGCTTGGCAATATTGGAGTCTGGAAACATTTCTTTGGCCAGTTTTGTGAAACTGTCTGCAAGCTGGAATGGTACATTACTCTCTGCAACAAAAGCTGTGAAGAGAACTTCTGCTCTGGTGATGTCCTCAGAGTCCTGCTTTTTGAACATCTCTGGAACTTTCCTGGTGTACTGGGTAGAACCTGAGTTGCTGGAATGTTTCTCCCCCTTTGAGTGTTGGATGATGTAGTAGCGGCCACTATGGGAAATACTGAAGTCAGCATTGCAGGGTAGACAGAATGCATGGTTGATGCTTTTGTTGCTCCTTCTCAGCCAGGGAAACTCTGACAGCCATGCTGGGTTGAATTTGGTTTTGTAGGCTTTCTTTACTTTTGGAGACTGGACAGAAGAATCTGGTGACAGCGCTCTCTTAGGCATTTTGGAGGTTTATGAAAACTTGAATTGTATACTTTCTACATGTACAAACACAAGCCAGAGATGGCTTCTGGTGAGTTATTTTGCAGTGGTTTCACCTTTTTGTTAATTTTTGTCATTTATCATTCCAAAAACAAATAGGAGTCTGAGTTGAAATTTCGGCGATTGAAGACTTTATATTGTTTTTTCACTGATATCCTTGTTTGCAACACTGAGTAAAATAACACATACATGGCTTCCTTCTGCTGTTTATATAAAACTTATTACTTCCTACAGATTTTAATAACTGTCTAAACAGTTAATTATTCTTGTCTTGTTAATTAATTTTCACACAAGCCCCTACACACGGACACACGCGTTCATCAACTCTGATGTGATTTAAGTTTACCCCTGTTATAGCTGTCAAAACAATTTATTTCTGTGTTTATTTAAGTAAAAGTTTGAAATTTCTATGTAATATAATTTTCAACACCTTGATAGGTCATAAATCAATTAGATCATTGTCTGTAAATTATCGCTGTCAAAACAATTTACTTCCGTTGTCACCTGTGTTGTTTTTACCATGATTGTGTTACCTGTCGCCAACATCAGGAAATCGATAACTGATAAGTGGCATGTTCTGTATATTTCCAAAACTGAAAAATGAATAATGATTTTTTTTTATGTTAGATCGTGAGACTGTTAGGTGACCCAAATTTCCGTGACTTTTTGTCTCACGGCGTGAGATATCACATGTATGTATTCCACAATATATTAGTTTCTGACACAATGGATTTGATTAATTCTAGCAGGATCAAATTTGTCTACAAACTGTTCTACAACCTACCTTTGTGGCACATATAAAAGATGTAGTTACAACCTTAGCTATAACATTCATCAGATTCTTTGTCTCCTGTATGGCACCATCAACCTGTAATTATATATTGTAGTTTCATTTTATGTAACATGCTACTTTTGGATTTGTTTGCATGTTCTAGCTTTTTGTAGCTCTAATTTTCTGTAAGTGTTCACACTGCTAGCGCTTTCTGTTTGTTGCATCCTTGTTCTTTCATATACACTCAGAACTCAAAAGTATTTTCACAAGTGAAATTTACCTGTGCATTTCTCGTTAAAATGGCCTCTGTTTAAAAATTCTTTAGAATTCTTTTGACTGATTTTCATAAAACTCTTACAATTTCTGCGGGAGACTCCCGCAATTTGGTATAAAACAGAACTTTCTCCCGCAATAAGATCATGTCCAGGCTGGCAGATACACAAGTTCTCATTTTTGTGAATGTTTCCTACAAACTCTCCCAAAAATTGTATTTTGTAAATTTTGTCTTACAGTAAACTGTGAAACAAATGTTGAAAATGGCTTTAAACAAAATCTCCTGCAATTTTGATCTGGACAGTTGGAGATTAACAGGTAAGTCCAACACGCTTCCTGTACAATTTTTTCATTAACTCCACATATGCATTTCACATGATAATATATTAAGGGGTCTTAAAAAGGGGGGGTTGGGGATGGGGAGGGGGTCCCTTTCCCGAAATCCCGTCATTTTTTCTTCACTTTCCAGTTTCCTGAGCGGGAAAATATTTTACAAACTATTAAAGAGGCCACCTTTTCCCATTTCACAGTCTCTTTTTTCAGTGGTTCCTGCTTCACACTTGACATCCTTTTCTGTTTTTACGTCCACTTTTTGCCACGATCCTGTTTCCTGCTTAATTAAAAAGGCCAATCCCGCTTCCCACTTATACCCCATTGAGACCCACTACTAAGTAAAATCGAAAAGTATAAAAAGTTTGAAAGAGATCAGAAAATCATGAAGGAGATGTAATGACAAACTGTTTATGAAGAAATGTGATGTTCAGTGCCATTCCTCCTTAATGGCAGTCCCTAATTAATCAACATCCCCAATTATCAAAGTCCACTTTTCAGAAAGGTGCATAGTTAGCGTATGATTTATTCCCTTGAAATATTGTCACCCTCCCATGTCGCTAAAATTTGATGAAGTATGTACCAAGAGATGTGATGCTAAGATAAGTAAATACATTGTGGACAGACATAAAAACTGATTCCTACTTTGTGTTAGGTATAAGTGATACTAACTTTACTAAATGTAGAAGCTTTACCTACTGTTGAGATCTTCAGAATGGAGTGAAGCTGTTGACAGACAGACAGACAAGCTGATCCCTACTTTGTGTTAGGTATAAGTGATACTAACTTTACTAAATGTAGCAGCTTTGCCTACTGCTGAGATCTTCAGAATGATATGAAGCTGTTGACAGACAGACAGACAACCTGATCCCTACTTTGTGTTAGGTAAAAGTGATACTAACTTTACTAAATGTAGCAGCTTTACCGACTGTTGAGATCTTCAGGATGGAATGAAGTGTTGACAGACAGACAGACAGACAAGCTGATCCCTACTTTGTGTTAGGTATAAGTGATACTAACCTTACTTAATGTAGCAGCTTTGCTACTGTTGAGATCTTCAGGATGGAATGAAGCTGTTGACAGACAGACAGACAAGCTGATCCCTACTTTGTGTTAGGTATAAGTGATACTAACCTTACTTAATGTAACAGCTTTGCTACTGTTGAGATCGTCAGGATGGAATGAAGCTGTTGACAGACAGACAGACAACCTGATCCCTACTTTGTGTTAGGTATAAGTGATACTAACCTTACTAAATGTAGCAGCTTTGCCTACTGTAGAGATCTTCAGAATGGAGTGAAGCTGTTGGCAAGATGGTGGAATTTTCTCTAAATAACTTATAAGTTCATCCCTGTGGGCACAAACTGGTACCTGCAACAAAGTAATTTATCAACAAAATCACATTTTCTTTAGGAAATTAGGAATTATCTGAAACTCATCTAGCACATGAAGCAAATAGTTCACATATTTGCAGTGCAAATTTTTTTTTCTTGTTTTTTGAGTGTAGTCGTTGAATTTTGGTTAGAGTTATTTTCCTTTGACCACAAATATTTTAATTATGCTGCCTTATTTACACACACATCACCATTCCATATGCTTCAACTCATATACAGGAAACTCTATCATTTTAACTTTTGAAGACCTGAAAAATAGATTTAACTGTCACAGAAAAACAGATTCTTCCATAATATCACATAGAAGATCCTTATTTTTTGCCAACAGATAACTTTATGATGTCAGTGACAAGATGTCAGTGTATCTAAAAATTACTGTATTCCTCGCATTAAGCACCCCTGCCGCTATAAGTGCCCCCTTCCCTTAATTTTGTTTGAAATCCTTAAGTGCCCTCTCAAAATTCCCACTAGAAACCATAATATCCGTATTTAAATCATATGTTTTCTGTCATCAATTTGTTTTTTATCAAATAGGCATGTTTCCAGTTGTAATCAATCGATTTATCATGATTTTCGTTTTTTATTTCGGTACTAACGACTGATCCGCTTTATTCTTCTCTTCTATTTGTCAGAGATTTGGATAGTTGAATTATTTTACATTGATTACACTGTGTTCTTATGGAAGATTGAAGAATTTCGTTATAGGAGCTTCAGAACAAGGTTTTTGTCCAACTTAATAAATACCCTCTTTTCAAATTTGTCCTACATCACACCTTTTCGAATTTTCTAAGCGCCATGGGCACTTAATACGAGGTCTACAGTATGTCCTATATTTCATATTTATTAGGACCTGACATAGTCACATTAAAAACAAAATTACCTATATTTCTATTATCTATAATTCATATCAAGATGAAAATGACTTCATATAAACCTGATACATGTACATGTTGAAATTTCAATTGTGTTTTTGTAATTTTACAAAATTTGTGAGAAAAAAAAGACATAAATAAAAACAAGAAAGGACTAAAGCATAGCAGTCATGTGTGACATCAAGATAGTGTCCATCATTTTTTTTTCATCACCTAGAGTTTGGTGATACTGGCATTATGAGCCACCTAGTATCAGATGAAATTCATAATAACTTAGTACTAAGTCTTCCAGGGAAGACATTGGTCGCCTGCATAATAATGCGAAAACTATTCAAAGTTCCATCAAACAGGAAGTGGGCATGTGAGAGATCCAAAACTCTATTACACAGTATAGATCCCATATAATACTCCTTGAGAAATTTCAGAAGGCAGAAATATGTGATTCCATAGAGAAATGTGACAGAAATTTTCATGATGCAAAAAATATTCCAAGTTCTATTAAACAGAAAGTTGACATGTGAGAGATCCAAAAGATGAAATATGTTAAATTTCAGTAGGCTGGGATAGTGGTTCCTGAGTAAAATGTGACAGAAATATTTTGTGACGTAGAACAGCAAAAAAACATTCTAAGTTCCCTCAAACAGGAAGTGAGCATATGACAAACTCTTTACGCAGTATAGATCCCATGTTGATACTCCATATTGAATTGCAGATGGCTGGTATATGTGGCCCCTGAGAAAAATGTGACAGAAAATTTCAAGACTTAAAACTCAGCTGTTATATGGTATAGACCCCATACTGATACTCCATGCCAAATTGCAGAAGGCTCGGATACGCATTTCCCTAGAGAAATTGTTTGTGACTCTGACGCAGATGGACTAAGATGCCTATGCAAGACGACGGATAGTGATCCCTATATGTCGCTGATGCTAATGCGGGTGACACAATTACTGATAATCTATTTTATTTTTGTTACATGTACTTACCCTGTCCAAAAATTCTCGAACAGATTTATACAACTTGTAGCCTTCTTCAGAAAAATATTCTGCCTGTACAAAGAGATCTTGTGTTGTTTTTAGAGGACCTTCTCCTCTTGTAAACAGATACATTGAGAATGCCATACTTGACATATTTTTAGCACGTTTGACAATGTCATTGTCAGGCTCCTCCCACTTCTCAGCTTCAGCATCCATTTCTGAAGTGATCAGTTTCATCTCCAGTCCCAACTTGGCAATTTTTGCTTGTTCCTAGAAGAGAAATTGAAAAGGTTGTTTCAATGATGGACATATAAATTCTACATCAGCAGAAAACTCAATTTGCAACAGTAAAATCTACAATATACACATTCAAGTTTTATAATTCAATATGGTTACCGCTATCTCATATCATGCAAACAAATTAGGAAGAAAAACTTAATTTTTGTTAACGCCATTTTGTATTGGGAAAAATAATGAGAAAAAAAGTGTCCAGTGGTCATTTCTGGCAACTTTCTCGGGTAAACTTCGAACTTTTAAATGTGAAAATTTAACTATCTCGATGTGAGAAATATACATGATAAGCTAGAAACAATGTTAGAGACTACAGTACACACAGAGTGTTTCAGTTACAAAACATCCTGGTCTGACATGAGTGAAAACACTGACAATTGCTGATGAAATCCTGGTGTGTACACTGACATTTATCTTGCCAGTATATTTCTATGTAATTAACAACAGGAAGTTTGCTGGTGTTTACACCAACATTTGCTGGTGTTTACTGTGTGACATATGTCAGACTTGAGTGTTTTGTAACTGAAACACTCTGGGTGTACTGTATATGTAAACCTGACTGAAACCATAAAATTTATAACCCAATGAAATACTAATTGTCAGATAATTTGCAATGATTTCAAACCAAGCAAAACCATGAAAATTGAAATCAGTGAATAGAAGAACTTGCACATGTGCAGTATTAGCCTTTTATTATAGAAGCTGGGAATCGAGAAAGATATTTGATATGGCCTGAAAACTATCAATTTCTTAAATTGAATAGATCTTATCAGACATGTCTGCAACATACAAAATACCAAAATACACTTAGTCTACGAAACTAATTTTTGTTTGTTCTCAATATTTGTCTACGATTTCATAACGTCTTGAAAACTGATGAAAATACATTAAAGGAAAGGGGAATCAATTTGTCTGACGTTGTCAAAAATTGCCAGTATAAGATATAATACCTTCGAAAATCAGTTTAAGATGTAATGTGTACCAAATATTGACTTTCTTAGAAAAATTCTTGGATTTTTTTGTCTACGAAATGAACATGTCGTGAAATCTGACTATGATTGTCAGAAGGAAATGTACAAATATTCTGATTTACGACAGAAATATAAAATATTAAATTAAAAGTTCCTAAGATCACAAAAAAGATGCAAAAATCAACTTAATTTGATTAATTTTCTATTGATTTTGTTTCATTTTTCTGGTTTTATGGTAAAATGTTTTTTTAAGTAAGTCAGCTTATGAACTAATTACAATAAGAATGGAAATGAAACCAGACTCATTAAGAGAGCTTCGATAGTTCACCTGGACCATATCCAACATAGACAGTACAATAAATTTCAAAATCTATGTTAATGGGTCTTTTTTTCAACAATGGACACCTTTACTTGAAAGAAACTACACCCAGTAACCACTGTGACTAAGTTTGGTTCTAATATATTCACCAAGTATTTTCAGAGAAGTAGATTTTTTTTTTGGTGGTCAACTATAACCTTGTTCATTATTCAAATCAGTTCAAAATTTGCTTCTATCTATTTCAAAATAGCTACAAAGGTTCTTAAATCTGGCACAACACTAAAATATATACATAGTCTTTATTGAAAACTATTTAACCCATTAGGGTTATAGCAAAGACATTTAAACAATACATTTAAACAATGATAACAAATATGAACAAAAATGAAAAAGTAAGACATTATTATTCTGATACTAAAACAGTATGAGGGTCATCTTTACAGATATGTTTAAAAATTGAATTGGAAATATGGGACTTTGCAGATAGGAACTCTCGTGTAATGGAAGTAAATACCAGTAATTAGGCATAACTAGATTTCTGACCTATTGAGATAAATATATACCACCAAGAAAACAAACTATTTGACTGATTTATGAAATTGAAGTGCACTTATAATTTTTACTACATGACAATTCTTTTACTAAATTAGCGCTACAAATAGATAAAATGTAAATCGCCCTTAGGTTGACAGTGTAAATAATTAGTGATTCCCTCTCAATTTATTAATGTGTTGATTTTTCTCATATAGTAAAAGAACTTTTCAGGTGAAAACATGACTCAAAAGTCCAGTATTAACCAGTCACATTTCAAAGAAAACCTAAGAAATGATAAAAGCAATAATCCTTCTTAGCCATTCCCCTTTTTTAGTAAATCTTTGAAGAGCTGTTTTTGTTTATAAATAATTATATATCATTAATGGTTAAGAATAATGATGGTTCTAATTTGTTGCATCCATGGAATTTCCCAAATCAGCACATGCATAGCTCTTTTTTTAATTCAATTACAATTACTCAAGAAAAATCTGGCAATTAACAGTGAAGCATTGCGAGAAAATACTGCAATTATAAGAAATTATAGGAAAAGCAAATCTTTCAAACTGTGTAAAAGCTCTCATTACTATCAATTCAAAATTAAACACAATGTTTTTTTTTATTATTCTGGAAATAATGACTGATTCACAGTGGAAATAATTGAAACTTACGTGACAGGAACAAGCGTCCCATTTCATATTTTTAATCAACATGTGGCTCATTAGTTTCAAATGAAATTGGACTAGATGTTTTTGATTTTTCATTTTCCCCAGAATCTGAAGGTCATGATTTTGATGAAAAATTCATACTTTATCTGTACTTTTGTGTTGTTTAAACATAGAGGGCATAAAAGATGCTAAGAAGAATTTCAAAAATTAAATCAATGAACGTTGTCAAAAATTTAATCATAAACTTCAAAACCAATGAACCATGACCTTGAAGTCACAGCATCTGTTTGGCACTCAAAAAAAATGCAGTTCATGTCATGGTCCATCTGCAAACAAATTTTTATCAAGATATCAAACCTCCTTCAAGGTAAACTACCTTGAACCTAAAACTTAACCTGTAGTATATCAAATATTGGTTCATTCCTCCTATTCCCACTTTTTAAATTTCAGGTAAGAAAAAGTAAAAATTCATGTGGGAATAGGTGGAAAACTTACCAAACAAAGGATTATACTGTATAAACAATCTTTAATTAACTGTTTATTAAGTGTTGGATGGGAACATGAAAATGAATTATTTGTACGTGTAAATTTTTAATTTTCACTCGATTTTTATGCAAAGAAAAAGTAACCGGTGCATTGCATTTGCGCCAATTAATATTTCATTTGCACCAAAACAAATATTTCATTTGCGGCACAAACTTTACTTCATTTGCGCCAAATTAAAAACTTTACATTTGCGCCAAATACAGGTAAATAGTATAGAAATAAGTAAAAATAATTAACATTTTACGTTTATTTCCTTCTAATGTTCACCAGCATTACTTGCTTATCGCGCAGAGTTTGAAGTAGGATTTCGAGCAAGAGATATTTTACTTAAATGCCTTCGTCTTTTTGTCATTTGGATTTCGACTCTTGACAATTCTGTTCGTTAACCCCATTTGTAACAATGTACAATCAATCATCTTTAAAGGTCCAGAGTACCAAACTATTTATAAGGAAAAAATTATACAACCAATGAAAATAAACAAGAGCTGGCACCGAATGGCAGCCTGATATACCCCCGCTCGTTGTACCCTGAATCAATGTGGCAAGTGCAAATCTAATTGTGTCGGAACACAGTACAAGTATGCATGGACACAATAAAAGTATAAAAACAATTATATAATCCCAGTAACCAACATTTTCAATGATAACTGTCTGCACAACAATTAAAACTGCCTTACATTTTCCAAAGAAATTGTGATGAAAGATTCCATATATTTAAGAAATAGATTATTGCAAGCGGGTTCTATGCGAATAAGAACATGGGCAGACCTTATATTTGTCAATATTTTATACCGAGCGATAGCGAGGTATAAAATGAAGACAAATATAAGGTCTGACCATGTTCTAATTCGCATAGAGCCCAATTGCAATAATCTATTTCGATTCTAATGTATTTAACAAGAGTTTTAAACATTCGAAGCGGCTCTTAGAGAGCAATATTCGGTTTTGCACTAGAACTGAAATATGTCGGAAAACTGCATTAGAACACACATAATTGGACATTGTAAAATCTATAATCGTTGTTTAATTAATAAAAGTGGCTCATAAGCTTATGAATTTTTCCAAAAATCTGTTATGAAACATAGAAAATACGGATATTTTTAAAAATCGAAGCGGTAATAAGTATGAGCTGGTTGTGTTTCTGATTTATATGACTGCTTAGTTATGTTATTTTTTAAGCAAAAAATAGGAAAGAAAAGGAATAAAACTCATATTTATAATTTTATTAACGTTAAAAACTAAAAGTTTTATATTTAAATCGTAGAGCATGATATGCAACATTAATAAGATTTCGTAACAACAACACATTCGTTGCTAGGTTACGGTTATGTCAATTTCAGCTCCGAGTCTTAAATTTAGTAACTGTTGTAAATTTCTAATATTGTCATTATTTGATGTGGATTTCGGTGTGATTCATTATTTAAAACGTTATTTACACAAAATTAAATGAATATTGAGTGAATAAAACGTGAAATTATACATTACGAATGCCCTTTTGTAACAAAATATACGCATGTGCTAAAAAATATTGTTGGAATTAGAACATAGCTTTGTTTCCAAAGCGAAAGAAGAGTCATATTAGAATGTACAACAATGAAAAACAATAACATCTCAGTAAACAGGAAGTGCTTATAACTTAACCTTGAAATCCGAATACACGATACATTGGACCATAAAGAAGCTCTGTGCAAAACGACAATTGAATCCAACTTACAGTTTCAGAAAAAATTGTGACAAAAAATTCCATATATTGTACAACATTGAAAACAATGACCTATCGGCAAACAGGAAGTGCTCATGACATAATCAGAATAAACGTTCGATTGGACCATAAGGAAGCTCTGTGCAAAACAACAATTGAATCCCACTTACAGTTTCAGAAAAAAATGTGACGAAAAATTCCATTTATTGTACAACAATGAAAAACAATGACGTCTCGGCCAACAGGAAGTGCTTACGACGTAACCTTGAAATTCGAATGCACGATAGATTGGACCGTAAGAAAGCTCTGTGCATAACAACAATTGAATCCCTCTCACAGTTTCAAAAAAAAAAAGTGACGAAAAATTCCATATATTATACAACAATGAAAAACAATGACGTCTCGGCCAACAGGAGGTGCTTACGACGTAACCTTGAAATTCGAATACACAATAGATTGGACCATAAGGAAGCTCTGTGCATAACAACAATTGAATCCTTCTTACAGTTTCAAAAAAAAATTGTGACGAAAAATTCCATATATTGTACAACAATGAAAAACAATGATGTCTTGGCAAACAGGAAGTGCTTATGACGTATCCTTGAAATTTGATTAAACTTTAGACTGGACCATATGAAAGCTCTGTGCAAAACAACAACTGAATCCCACTTACAGTTTCAGAAAAAATTGTGACGAAAAATTCCATATATTGTACAACAATGAAAAACAATGACGTCTTGGCCAACAGGAAGTGCTTATGACGTAACCTTGAAATTCGAATACACGATAGATTGGACCATAAGGAGGCTCTGTGCGTAACAACAATTGAATCCCTCTTACAGTTTCAGAAAAAATTGTGACAAAAAATTCCATATGCTGTACAACAATAAAAAAAAACAATAAAGTCTCAGCAAACAGGAAGTGCTTACAGCGTAACCTTTAAATCGGAGTACACGTTAGACTGGACTAAAAGGAAGCTCTGTGCAAAACAACAATTGAATCCCACTTACAGTTTCAGAAAAAATTGTGACGAAAAATTCCATATGCTGTACAACAATGAAAAACAATGACGTCTCGGCAAACAGGAAGTGCTTATGATGTATTCTTGAAATTTGAATATACGATAGATTGGACCATAAGGAAGCTCTCTGCATAACAACAACTGAATCCCTCTTACAGTTTCAGAAAAAATTGTGACGAAAAATTCCATATGCTGTACAATAATAAATAAAGGGCTACACCGAGCGCAGCATGATACGACCGCAGCATGTCGACCACTGAAATTTGAACAAGTGTAATTGAAAGTGAGTGTGGACATACAAAAGAGCTTGACACAATAATTGCATGGACACAATAAGGGGATTTACGCAGTAATTAGCTGGACACAAACTAGGGAAAATGAAAAATTAGCCCTTATGACTCCTTATGGTTCCTCTTTGACCCCGTATAGCTCGAAAAATTTCATGTAATCTGCAAGTTATCAATTTTGCCCCCTTCGACCCCTTATAGGTCGAAAACAGTAAGAGCTACGACAAATCTGTTGACATACTACTGAAAGCTTATATCAAGAGGAATCTAAAGAAAAAAATCCCATCAAAATCCGATGAAAAATAAAAATTTTAGGTAATCTTCAAATTAGCAATTTGGCCCCGTTTGGCCCCCCATAGCTAGGTAAGCAAACAAGTTATCAAAAATCTAATAGCAGAGTGCTGTGTTAATTTTTCATAAGCAATCCATTGAAAAAAACTGCATCAAAATCGGATAAAAAATAAAAAAAATAATTTTTTTGGATTCGCCCCTTTTGGGCCCCATTTATCTCGGGAACGGTACATGCTACGTGAAATCCGTTGGCACAGCACAGATTGGAAATTTCCTCAGGAGCACACTGAAAGAAACTCCATCAAAATCCAATTAATAATAAAGATTCTACAGACAAATATGTGAAAACACCCAATTTAACCCTTTTTTGACCCCTTTTTTAAAAACGGGTGGGGTCACAATGACCAAAACTACTGCAAGCCTTCCTTTTGTACCAAAGAACATTATGATAAACTTTCATAAGGATTGATTTACTGGAACAAAAGTTATTGACCAAAAACAAAAGTGTCTACAGACGACGACAACGACAACGACAACGCCAACGACAACGACGCCGACGACGACGACGACGACAGCACCATACCAATATACGACCGCAAAAATTTTTGCGGTCGTATAAAAAGACAATAAAGACTCGGCAAACAGGAAGTACTTATGCAGTAACCTTGAAATCCGTAAATACTTATAAGACCAACATAAGAAAGTTTTTGCCAAAATATGATTTCATTCTGTAAAGTAGTTGCTGAGAAAAGTGTGGTTACGGACAGACGAACAAACGAACGAACGAACGAACGGAGGTAAACCAGTATACCCCCGCTACTATGTAGCGGGGGTATAATGAGAAGCATTTAGTTTCAACATCCCAGCTTAACCTGTAAATTTGATCTGGATGTAACTAATATGATCTAAACGAACCAGTGAAATGAAAATTTTAAATATCTCTGATATATGAAATATTTAATATCAAATAATATATAAATATTTTCCAGTGATATATTCAATATCAAAATATTAAATAGTATATTAAATATTGCTTCCACTTCCTATTACCTGAAAATTTACCTGTAAAATTGTTACCTGAGAAATGGCGCAAATGAAATACAAGCTTGTGGCGCAAATGAAATACCCCACTTTTCAAAAATTGGCGCAAATGCAATGCACCCAAAGTAACATTAATAAACATTTAAAAAAATAGTCTCAAGTCAAGCAGAGATATACGAAACACAAAGTAACTGTCTATTAAGTTTGTCCATTTTGAAGACATCTCCGATTCAGTAGCTATAAGACGATAAATCGGTGCATTTTATATATTCAAAGTAAGACTGTTACTCCACTTGAAGCATGAATATAGTTTATGTTGTTGACATATTTCTTAGCATATAAGTAAATTACTCATGTTAAAGACTATTTTGTATTTTCCATCATATATATATATTTCATTTGTTTGCCCTTTCTGTCTGTATATATGCCTGTTTTAATTACATATAAAATAATTCAGTCACTTATAGAAGTTTGGCCATTAACCCGTGAATTCAGTTTTTAAACTAGGCCATTTTCAAAATACGCTAAGATGTTGTAGAAAATCATTTAATCCGTTAATAAAATTGATATATACTACACTTGTATGTTTTTGGATATATTAACAGTCGAACATGGCTGTCTATTTCCTTTTTTAATAAATATACATTTTGCCATGTGAGTGTATAAATACATATCTATGGCAGGCTCAATAGGTCTATATCGAATTTTAACAAAAACCTGCAAAAAATTTCAAAATCCATCCAAACTGCAACCAGTGGCTGAATATTTTGATTTTGTTACAATAGTGTATATAATAGATGAAATGCATTCATATAATGAGTATGCTGAAAGAAAACTTTTCAGCAGGAATTGAGCCACAACTTTTTGATAATGGTGAAATGCTAAGATAAAAGTGAGTTAACATTCGTGTAAAAATGGAGAGTTATCATTCAAAGGTTAATTACAGGTGACATTTAATAACCATTAATTACTATAAAAAAAAATCAAAGATCAAAGGAATTGCTATGTGGGAATAGAAGGAAAAGTGAATTTTAAAAAGTGGGAAAAGGTGGAAGACACCCAAATATTCACTCATATATTCAAAGTCAATGACCCATGACCTTGAGGTCACAGCATCCGTTTCTTTCCAAAATGCTGCAGTTCATGTCAAGGTCTATCTGAATACAAAGTTTCATCAAGATATCAAACCTCCTTTGAGGTAAACTACCTTCAACCTAAACCTTAACCTGAAGTATATAAAATATTCACTTCTGAAATTCAAAGTCAATGAACCATGACCCTGAGGTCACAGCATCAGTTTCATTCCAAAATGTTGCAGTTCATGTCATGGTCTATCTGTATACAAAGTCTCATCAAGATATCACACCTCCTACAAGGTAAACTACCTTCAACCTAAACCTTAACCTGAGCATTACGGACGGATGTACATAAAAACTATATAGCCTTCCTACTTCGTAGGTGGGGCATAAAAAAAAACTTGTGATTGGTGTATTATATACCATATAGCGGGTTATTTTCGTGTGTCAAAAATTTCGCGGATTTGAGTCGAAAATGTATGCCAAAAATTTTAGCGTTTTTAATTTTCGCGGATTATCAAAAATCCTATATATATCGTAATAATACATGTAATATTCGCGGAATTTATTTTCACGATTTAAGTCCATCCGTGAAAATTAAAACCCCGCGAAAATTTCCCGCTACACGGTAATAACGAAGAATCACAAAATTAAGAGAATTATAAGGATTAAACACTGTGTGAAATTAATTTATTGGAGTATAAACAGGACCAAGTCACACACAAACATATCATAAAAGTCCTTCAGATGATTACATGTATTTGTTTGTGAGTGAATTGGTGCCATTTATACTCCAATAAATTCCTTTAAAACAGTGTTTAATCCTATAAGAATTCCACATTTTTCATTAAGTTTAATGGAATTGTGTCCTCCAAGATTTCAAAATTCAAACTGATTTAAACTTTTACATACAATCTCAGGCTTATTAGAAATGCACTGTGAACCTTTACAACTAATTTTGCATCAGTTTTGCAGTAAGAGATTGGATTCTTGGACCAGATATGACAACAGGTTGCATGAAGAATAAAATGTCATTTTGTCATATAATTAGTTTTTTTTTATCAGTTCTGACATATGTATATGGATTTTATGGAATGGTATCAAATTTTAGGGGTTTAAATTTTGCGAATGACTTGTTCCGGCGAAAATAGCAAAAATTACCACCCTCCACCCCCCACCCCTCCTCCCAAAAAAATCCATCTATACCCTACAAGTCAAGATAACTAAAATTTGCTTACCCCATACAACTCTCATCGTTTCCAAGCTTCAGATCAAATTTCAAATCATTCCAATTCATACAATGAGTTTTAGACTATTTGGTTTACTGTTAAAAATCAAAGTATCTGCAAACAGTAAGTCGACACCAAGCAATATGGTTGATGTGGGACATGTCAGTAATTGGGAATGGACTTTAACCATTCTACCTAACTAAGTCACTCATGCGTAAAATGTAAGTCACAGACAGCATCTAAAGCATGCATTGTTGTTGTCATCCCAAAATGAATCACACATACCAATATGGTTGATGTGGGACATTTCAGTAAGCGGGAAGGGACTGTAACCATTCTACCTAACCAATGCAAGTTGTTCATGCCTAAAATGAAGGTAACAGTCAGCATCCCAAGCAAGCACTGTTGTTGTCATCCCAAAATGCATCATACATACCAAAATGGTTGGTGTTGGACATGACAGTATAAGCAGGAATGGACTTTAACCATTTTACCTAATCAAGTCGCTTATGCATAAAATGGTGGTCACAGACAGCATCCGAAGCATGCATTGCAGTTGTCACCCCAAAATGCATCACACATACCAATATGGTTGATGTGGGACATGTCAGTACTCAGGAATAGAATTTCACCATTCTACCTATCCAAGTCCCTCAAGTATAAAATATGGGTCAGAGACAACATCTGAAGCAGGCATTGATGTTGTCATCCTAAAATGCATCACACATACCAATATGGTTGATGTGGGACATGTCAGTAAGCGGGAAGGGACTTTAACCATTCTTCCTAACTGCACATGGACGCAGACATCGACATGGATGCTAGGGGTATGTCATAAGCCCCTTCACTTCATGGGGGGAGCTAATCAGTAAATATTCATACTCCCAGGATTATTTCTCAATTAACAAAAGATTAAGACCTCTTACCTCAGCATCTAGTTTGATTGGTCTTGGTCCTCTCATAGATGTTCCATGTTTCTGTAAAATAAAATATATTTGAAATTATAAAAAATAAAAATAAATTCTTTAATATGTTAAATTTCAGTTTTAGATACAATGTATATATTTGTACATATTAAAACTTATAAATTAAAAGACTGATTGATTGATTCTTGTTGATACAAATGTAAATGCACATTTTAACAGTTTAACAGCAAGTTCAGAAGATTACAAAATGACTGAGAACTTTTTTGCTAGTCCTATGCCAGAAAAAAGGAGGGTTCAAGGCAATTTTTGGCCAATTTTGGTCAATGTTTGTCTGAATTCTACACAATTTTTTTTAATGGCAGAAAAAAGGGAAGGTTAAGAACCTCCCTTCAGGATCGAGCTGCCGATGAAAATGTTGTCAGTGACATGTTACGAGACTGTATGATCATTTTTACTGTAAACCGGGAAATTTTCGCGCTGTCTTTTTATTTGGCAGTACTGACAGGATTTAAGTTTGCACAGTTTTGAATTAGCCCTGCAAAATTGTTCACCGTTGACTTAAATAATAGACAAGTATATTCGCGCTGTTTTATTTCAGTGCTTCCATTCTTAATGCACAAATTGCGAAAAATTTTCCAGTTTACAGTATGTATGCACATCATAACCAGATTTCTGAGGCCACTAAGAAATATTATTTTAATTTCTGGGATGTTTTGGTCATTTTCTCCAAAATTTACAGCAGTTTTCACAATATAAATGATATAAAAAAAATCATTCTCCAACCCCTTTATTTTTCAAAGGGTTAATTGGATGACAATCTAGGTACTATTTTATTATGGCCTACTCTATAATTAGGTGTTGCAACAAAAACTGAATGCAAAAAGAACAATTTAAATAATTAGGCAAACTAACTTCAATTTTACATAATCTCCTATTCAAGTAAAAAAAATAGAAATACCAGTAACAGGAAAATTTTATCATTACTTCCTAAAAGAATAAAATACATAAAAAAATATTCTTTTCCAATAATTTCAATACCAAATACGGATATTCCCAGACTATTGTATAATATAGATCTAAGCTCAAACGTACACTTAACTTCTTTGAAGCAATAAATCCAATTTCTCCTGTGAAAAGGCATTTCATTACCGATCGCTATCTATACTGCATATCGGATAAAAGCACAAAAAAATTCTTGTACATTTGTTCCAATAAAATGACTTAAAACAAATATTGATTCACTGCATGGTAAAAAATCACATAGGATTAATTCAGAGCAGGACATTGTGATCGTGTGCCCTGTTTTTATAGCAATATCATTTCTTTCGCTACTCAGACAGAATGGTGCCATTTTTTTCCCGTGGAAGGTTACAGAAGTTTTTTTACTACCAATAATTATAACCTACTTTTCATGATCATGTCTGCTTTATATGGATTAGAAATTCTTACAGTACAAATTGACAGTTTTAATCATCGACGGATCTTCTTAAAGATGTAATTACACTTTTATTTCATTTTTTTTTTTTTTTTATGGAATGAAAATTAAAACTAAAAATAATGACTCTAATACAAACTTTTATTTGAATGGTTATGCTTTGGAATTTCTGTCTTTTCTGGTTGGCAAGATCATGCCTTCCAACTTTTGAAAATCACAATGGGGGTTTTGCTGCGTGTCAAATAAGAAAATTCCTTATAACTTAGCTATAGGGGGGGGGGTCTTATGGTATGCTTTTGTTGTTTATAGTGTTCTTATGTGTTTCATCATTACATTCAACTTTTCCTCAGTTGTTTAATTGTCTTTAAGTGTCTTTTATTTGGAATTTCAACTTTTGATTTTTGGAGCCTCCATGTGGGTTTTCCCTCAAAAACCCCCTTAAAGGAGGAAGGTTGGCAGGCCTGCAAGATTGCATGGATGATTGCATGGTGAATGTCAGGCCTGTTGGGGATTGTCAGCTAGTGGGGCAAGTGGGGAAAATGTAGTACCTGTTTTGTGAAATCAACTCCTCCTACAGTCTTTAAAACTGGGCAGAATGTACCTATACATATTGGAGATGGGCACCTGTATGGAATTGTTTAGAACTTTTTTCTTAACTTTTTTATCGAGTTAAAAGCATAATGACTTTTTAAAATTAAACCCTTTCAAGACAGACTCAAATTTCCATTTTTTTGTGTAATTCTATCAATTAATGTGTGAGAGGGTCATGGATGTCTTTCAAAACATGCATGAAAAGTAAGCAAAACAGTATGCATTAATCCTCAAGCTAATCATATGAGTTTGAAATTCCTAAAGTACTTTTGGTGCATGTTACATCTATAAAACCAGAATAAATAAACTAATAAAAACACAAAAACAAGACAATCATCTGTATTGTAAAATGCATGCATGCAAAATTATACCACATGAAAATACATAAAATTGTAAAAACTATGGTATTACGATCTTAAATTATGATATAATTATACACAAAAGACTCCCAATTTTACGATATTTTATTGTGAGTCTGGATCTAATGAATGTTTATGTCCATTTCAAATGTAATCCATTTCATAAACATGTCATATATCCGTTCATTTCACTATTATCCAGATACGAATTGCTAGTTTCCATGGTAGATCTCAGACAAAAATTGAAAATTATCCGAGACCAACAACAGGCATAGCAATTAGAGGCTCCAAGGAGCTTGGTTCTACTCTCTTATTCAGTAATGAAAATTCCCTAATTTCTTATCATTCTGATATCATAAATTTCTTAATCACTTTTGAAGGGGGACCTATATTTTGACAGTTTTATTCTAGTTAGCCCTGAGAATATGTGTGAATGAACAGTAACGACAATACCGAGTGAAGGGAGGGAATATGGACAGATGACAGACTTCAAGTGATGGCAAAAGCTCACAGTGCTATATAGCCAGGTTAGGTTAAAATCAGGAATATAGTCAGAAGCTGTTAATTAGCTAATTTCACTTAACTTCATTATTTTCGGAAAAAAAAATTAATGATACAGTACAAGATCAAAAAACGCATATGCTTTGTGTATTAATTCTAAAAACTAGAAATCATCCATCCTTAATGACCTGAAAACTATATTAAATCAAACTTGAATGAACTTCCCAATCAGTCAATTTTAAATATTTACATGTATCCATTGTAGTGTAAATAATGCTGACTAGCGCAGAGATTTCAAACGATTTTGTTCAAAACGTTTTATAGAATTTCTAGAAATGCAATGGTCTCTATTCAAACAATCAAGAATTTCTACTGAGTTCTGAATGGCTTTGTTAAACATATTTCTTAGAATTTATAACCTCAATACAAATACCCAAGACTGGAGAAGATGTTCTTTAGATTCAGATTATAAAAGAAAACCACAAAATGCCAATAAACCAACACGAGTTTAAATTAATCACCAATTAACGCTGGGATCAATATAATGGTTTGTAACATAATTACAGGATGTCTAACAAACTTTTAATTAATCTAAGATTTTTTTTAATTTCTTTACATATGCCGAAATCAATATGAAAGGAGAATGTTCATGAATAAGGTCAAAATCAACACTGCTGTGATTTTCAAATTTCTTTTAATACTTTTAAGCTGGTGAAACGAGAAAGAAACTTATCAATCATGCGAATTCGGCATAAATAGAGAGATATCGTTACTCTCGAGTTGTAGGAGGTATGTAAACATTCTGTTTCTTGAAATTACGGCAATAATATGCCTTCCCAAAACTTGTACATCGACAAAAACACGAAAGTAAATTTTGGCAGTTAGGGAGTTTTGAGGGACACTTGTGCATTCTGACTTTGAAATACAGTGAGGGAGGGGGGCTTATTAGAGCATGGGCTTAGAGCATGGGCTTAGAGCATGGGCACTAATAAGGTAAAATACGGTAGATCTTCAATTTAAAACTAGAAAAACTGTAAGCAAAGCTCACTAATAAATACCCCCGCATCCCCATTTGATTCCAGGAATTAAAAACAATTCAAATCAAATTCTGAAATAGGAGGTGCACATCTATGCACATCTACATTATGTCATAAACACTGTGTTAAAGTTTCATGAAAATCTATTCAGTGGTTCAGGAGGAGTAGCGGATAAGAAATGGGTACCCCCTTGTAATGAAATGGCCAAGTCCATGTTTTGGTATGGGAAACCCCAAAAACCAATCAAATCAAATTCTGAAATAGGAGCTGCACATCTACATTATGTCACAAAGACTGTGTTAAAGTTTCATGAAAATCTATTCAGTGGTTCAGGAGGAGTAGCGGATGTGAGATGGGTACCCCCCTGTGTACATGTAATGTAATGGCAAAGTCCATGTTTGGCTACGGGAAACCCCAAAAATCAATCAAATCAAATTCTGAAATAGAAGGTGCACATCTACATTATGTCACAAAGACTGTGTTAAAGTTTCATGAAAATCTATTCAGTGGTTCAGGAGGAGTAGCGGATAAGAGATGGGTACCGCCATGTGTACATGTAATGTAATGGCAAAGTCCATGTTTGGCTACGGGAAACCCCAAAAATCAATCAAATCAAATTCTGAAATATGAGGTGCACATCTACATTATGTCATAAAGACTGTGTTAAAGTTTCATGAAAATCTATTCAGTGGTTCAGGGGGAGTATCGGATAAGACATGGGTACCCTCATGTGTAACGGACCATCTGAAAGACGGACGGAAGGACGGACGGACGGACACCCCCATCACTATATACCCCCCACTTTTCAAGCGGGGGGTATAAACATGTCACATTCCAACTGAATAAGTTATATCATGAAACAAAAAGAATTTGTTAGTTTTTTCAATAGAGGGGAAATAACTCAATTAAAGTAATTTTTTGAAAAATTATAATAAATGTGTGTCAATAAAATGCTTTTGACAAATTCAATTAAGAAAGGGATCAAATACCTTAATTTTTAACAGAATGAGAAAATTTGACCTATTCCATAGTACTTAAGTATAGAATTATTTCCCTTTGATAAAACATAATGAAAACAAACGTAGTACTTATTGTTCAATTATAATTAAATTATTGTGTTAACGACAATACCAAATCATTTAGACAACATTCTTATTGAATTACATTAAAAGCAGAAATATTCGTGGAGGATTAAATTTTGTTTATTTTGTGGGTAAGAGTAATCAACCAAATTAAATCCCCACGAATTTCAATATTGTTCAAGAAACAAGTTCCACTTATTTGAATTCCACGAAAATTTGTCCAGACGAAATCACCGTCAGACTGAAATCCACGAAAATTTATCCCCACTAAAATAAATGATTATACAGTATTGAATTTTTGCTTAGATGTGCAAATTAGATGCTTACTTTTAGACACCTCAACTACCTTAAATAAAGGGCTACGCCGAGCGCAGCATGATACGACTGCAGCATGTCGACAACTGAAATTTGAACAAGTGTAATTTAAAGTGAATGTGGACACAGTAAAGAGCTTAATATTGTAATTAGATGAACATAATAGGGAGCTAGACACAGTAATTAGCTGGACACAAAGTAGGCCTGGGGAACATAAAAATTAGCCCTTTAAATCCCATATAAAGGTATGAAAAACTGAAAGAGTAACACAAAAACTGCTGACAAACTACTGAAAGCTTACGTCAAAGAGGAATCTGAAGTAAAAAATCCCATTAAAATCCTATAAAATAAAGATTTAAGATATTTTGAAAAATAGCAATTTTGGTACCTTTGACCCCTTATAGCTTGTAAATGCTAAGACATACGCCAAATCTATTGGCATACTACTGAAAGCTAACAACAAGAGGAATCCAAAGAAAAAATTCCCATCGAAATCCGATGGAAAATAAATATTTTACATATTTAGAAAATTAGCAATTTTGGCCCTTTACCCCTTATAGCTCGGAAACGGTAAGAGATATGCCAAATCTGTTAGCATACTACTGAGAGCTTACAATAAAAGGAATTCAAAGAAAAAAATCCCATCGAAATCCGATAAAAAATAAAAATTTTAAGTAATCTGAACATTTGCAATTTTGGCCCCCTTTGGAACCTAATAACTCGGAAAGGAAAAAAAGTATAAAAAATTTGATGCTGCTGTCCTAGTTAGCTTTACATAAGAAATCCATTGCAAAAAATTTCATTAAAATCGGACTAAAAATAAGAAAAATAAAATTTTTGAGATTCGCCCCCTTAGGGGCCCATTTATTTCATGAACGGTACATGCGACATGAAATCCGTTGACATACTACAGATTGGAAATTTTCTCAGGAGTACAATGAAAGAAACTCCATCAAAATCCGATAAATAATAAATATTCTACAGCCCAATATACGAAAACACCCAATTTGGCCCTTTTTGGCCCTTTTCTTAAAAACAGGCGGGGCCAGTATACCCAAAACCAATCCCAGCCTTCCTTTTATGCCAAGGAACATTGTGTTAAAATTTCATAAGGATTGCTCAACGACGCCGCCAGTATCATACCATTATACGACCTCAAAATTTTTTGCGGTCGTATAAAAAATATTCTTAAAACCTTGGAATCCTCAAAATAAAATAAATTATTTGGTAATCTAATTCCCTTCTGCCCTGATTTTTTTCAGCCCCCTTCAATAGAAAATTAATTATTTTGAATTTCTTGCTCATTTTGACCATTTTCTTAAAAATTCATCTTAATTCTAAATACTAAAATCAACCTCCCTCCTTTAAATTTCCAAAACGTTAGAGGAGAACCTAGAAATTTTTTCATAAAGACCTTAGCAAAATGATTTTTTATCTAAATGATCATTATTGTTTTGAAGTTAAAATTAAAATCAAGGGCCATGAGCTTAATGTCATTTGCACAAAAGTTAAGCAACTGCAAGCATTGCATTTTTGTGGGATTATAGATGTTTTTCGAAAGACAGATTTTTTTCTTTTGCGCAGAGCGTTCAGCCTCAGTCAAATGATATCTTCTTGCAGATTTAAGCTTCAAAATATCTTTTCAAGAAAATTTCATGGCCACAGCCCTAAAACTCAAATATACATGTATTCTGCATTATATATTTACTTACAATTTATTCATTAAAAACGCAAAACGAAATAATATCCAAATTAAACACAGTCTTTAATCCTTCCTACCGAGTATATTTGATCTGGCGAGAATCAATTCTATATAATTTTCAACTGAACAGCTCCTGTCGTTATTGCTTAAGAGAAGCTGATTTTCTTTTAATTAACCACAATGTAATTTGTTTTATTTACATTAATGGTTTATTGAATAAAAACAATTGACAGAGTTCAAAAAGAGGTCACATCGGGGTCATTTAATCCATTTTGCTCAATTCTGACCAGACGATGTAGTTTCATCAATTTACAGAGTGTTTATCTCTTTTCTAATGCAAATCCAGAAAAGAATGTTTTTTTTTATTTATTTTAAAATTAACAGAAATTTTGGTATGCATCAGTGCCATATTGCACTGCTACTGTAAATGTATTAATTTTGGCATTTGCTAATTTTCGTGGTTTCTTGAAATTGGGCATATTTGTGGGTATCAATATTCACAAATTTTACGTGCAACAAAAAAATATAAGTACATGTACTTTCTAATGGTTTTTGACATATCTGCGAGTACTAATTTTTGTTGTCTTTTGTCATACACAAAAATAGTGAAAATGAGTACACCATGAAAATTACTACATTTACAGTATTCAGTTTGACAGTACCGGTTTAATTATAGAGTACCGGTACCCCCTCCCCCTGAAATTTTCAACTCAATCCAAACAAAATTTGAATTAAACATAAATGAAATGGGACAATTTTAAGCCAAAGCCAAAATTCTAAATCTAAACAAACATGTTACTATTATTATCATTATTATTACATATATTTATATAGCGCTTATTTAACAAACAATTACACTAAGCGCTTAGCATACATATAAAAATATAACAATGCACAAATCTATGAATTATAAAAGATAATCTCCCCCAAATTCATAGTTTCAAAAGCAAAATATAATTACAATTAAAAATACACACACAAAAAATTAAGAGTGATGTAAGTTAAAAAAAATTACGTTTGCGATAAAATTTAGAATAAAGGGCTACGCCAAGCGCAGCATGATACGACCGCAGCATGTCGACCACTGAAAAGTAGTTTAAAGTGAATGTGGACACAGTAAAGAGCTTGACACAATAATTAGATGGACACAAAAAGAAGCTAGACACAGTTATTAGCTAGAAACAAAATNAAAAACTTAAAAAATAAAATAAAAATCTTTTAAAAATATGCCTCATAAGAAAAAAGGATCTACATTACATTACTAACTACGTTACTAACAAATCTTACCAAAAATTTATTTAAAAAATCATTAAAATAACAAAGTATTTAAAAATCAATTTAACTTGCAAATCTTAGCAAAACCAACCAGCAACAATTTTCTTACCACAAATCTAACAAAGTTTAACTTAAAAACCTTAATCTTTGTTCCAAAAAATTCTAAAAGGGAATACACAATTACAATTGTCCAGCAATACAAGAAGAAGAACTTTTATTGAACTTTTATCCATAAAAATGGGCCCATGAGGGCAATATACAAAACATATATACATGTATATGTAAAAAGGTGGATAAACAGGAAACATCTACAATGGCTGAAAATTGTATGCGTTCTTGAAAACTCATTCATCTCCCCCTGGGTCCCAATACTGGTTTCACTTTTGGAACCGTGCATGCATTTTAGGATATTCAATCTTGATAAGGAATGAATACCTGGAAGTAGAAATGAAAAACTTTTTTGGACCTCGATGGACGGAGAATATCACTTTCTAGGAACTATAAAATCATCTAAAAAAATCTTAGCAAAAATTCAGTGCAGATTGGCAAATTTTATTTCTTATTTTTATCATTTATGGTGAAAAATACTGTTAATTTGGAAGAAAATTACTATTAACGAGCAAAATTCAAAATAAAATTTTTTATGGGGGCTGAAAAAAAAATTGATGCCGAAGGGGATGAGAATCTAGGATATTTTTTTCTATGGCCTAATTTTACACTATTAACTTTTTTTTTACTTTTACTTACAATCTTAGCAAAAGTCTCAGAACAATTGTAAAACTAAATTTATAAATAAGTTTCACTTACACTTTTTAGCCATAGTCTTAGAAAAATTTCCAAAGTAATCTGCTATAATTCAAAAACTTTCCAAAGAAATCTTAATACTTTCATTCAAATTCTTCAATAAAATGTTCTCAACCATACACAAGTATTAGAAATCGAATGTATCCAATCTACTTAAGGAACGTTTAAATACAAAATCAACAAAACCTTACTGATTAAAGTATAAGATAATTACGATTTGCAATTTCCGTTGCTTAATGGTAAATAAAACAAAACGGCTTACATTCAATCAATTATATAAATAGACCAGACTGTTCTAAGTAGGACTCCCTCGAGATTTGACCCTATACATACTGATCAGTGTATTGGAAGAAAAAAAACTTTCAATATCGAACATTGTAAAAGCCGACGACTTAAAAAAGTGATGGACGAACACTTCTGTCAATGTTTCGGGATAAATACTCCGTATTTATTGATCCATGACTATTTGGTTTATTACTAATCGTCTATAAATAAATCAGGGTTGACGAAGAATAACATACAAAACAACGTAATTAGATCTAGTAAATTCACCATAAAAACCGTAATACATCAATTTATGGTATTGTTTTTGGATTGGATGTGGTTTTTTTATTGATATATTATTGATCTTAAACAATTATCAAAGAAAAGCATACAAGTTCCTCAAGAAATGTAAAATGAATCTACAGTACTGAGTCATAAGTTAAAGAACAAAATGAAAATTTCTTTTATACATGTATTTGTAATTTTTAAATATACTGCTGTATCCATATCACCGTTATCGTTAATGGAGAAGCAATTTTAAATCAGATTAAGGAAAAGGTTTAGAGCAATATACAAGGCCATAGAAGTTTGAGTACAATAAACCTGGAAATCCTTTACTGGAAAAAGTTGTAGGAAATTATTCAAAATGAGGTTATTTGAACACCATAACATGCCATTTTTTTGTATTTTTGGGGAAATTTATTTACAAAAAACTTCCAAGTTGCAAACTTCTGCAACTTTAGTTAACATAGAGGGTAACGGGGAAATTTTTTATTTCTAGGTCGATTTTGTTCAATCAAAGTAAAAGATGTTGGAAATCACATAATTATATAAATCTGTGAAGCTACTCTTTAATTTATGCAGATAAATGAAAATCATCAAAGTAAATCAAGGTTGCAGAATTGTGCAACTGTTGTTGAATTCAGAAACATTGCCAAGTTCGGAGTTTTCCAGGATTGCAATGTTGACCTGATATATACATGATCTGGGTAACATCCTTGGTTGAATTTCAACTGCTAGTACACAAAATTTTGAATTACAAAAACTGTACCTAAAATTCTTTAGGTATTGAAATAGCAAACTTTTCAAATGGAAAACTGAACAACATAACGAGCAGTAGTTTTTTTTTGAAATATCATAGGCTTATTCTAAAAACAGAAAGTTCAGGTATAAAAAACATTTCTTTCTTCGTTCAAATAATCTACATGGAATAAAAAAGATAACAGCAAACACCTACAATGGCCGAAAAACATAGCCACATGCCAGAAAGTAAATAGGAACTGCACAAGAAAAAAACCCACAATAAAAATACAAAAGACAAACATAAACAACGATAGGAACTCGGGACAGCCGGACTTGGTACCGGCACTAGCAAAAGCCAGAGGTAGGGTTAAACCGGTTTATGGGTACCCAAACCTCCCCTTTCTCTGTCCCGTTTCCCTATCGTAGAATAAACATGTCTATTGAAACAAACTTTTTCCAAACAGAACTTCAAACAAATGCAGAAAACATGCCCCTATTCCAAAACATCAGAACAAATGAAGAAACTGAGACATGATTCTGAATTTCCATCCCAATGCTGTCTCAATCAGGAACATCAGACCTCATTTCCATTTGCAAAGAAGTGTGGAAATGGACATCACAGGAAACAAAATTACAGTAAAGTATAGAGTCAAATTAAGGAGGTTTGCTCCTCATGTTTTGTGATTTCTGTCAGATTTTTGGAATCCTCTGGTTTTATCCATTTAAAAGCATTATAAGTTTTTGCCCATGGACCTCCTAATTTTTTTCCCATTATTTTATTTTATACATCTTTATGGACATTCTGTTAAAATTTCATTAAATTCTATTTATTCTTTTACAGTCATTCATGGTCAAACCTTTGCTAATGTTAATCCTATGAAAAAATCAGAGGAGTTCAGTTTCCCGCCAAATTTTCAATCACATATATCTCAAAAATGAGATCATCAACCATTTTTTTCACTAGAATTACTTCTTATTTAATTTTCTAACAAAACATCACATTCATTCGAAATCAGATTTATTTTCAAATTGAGTAGCAAACCCCCTTAAGCTTGCAAAAAGCCCATTTCCCCTTTAAAGGGACCAAAAATCAAGTTTAAAAGTGGTGAAATATACTGATTGCTGAAGTGTTGTCTTCTCTTTCTATTCAAATGCCTCTGTGGGCATTCTGAGACCCATTGTTAGTATGGCTATTAAATCAAGGAAAGTAATCAATTTTGCCACTTACAGATCAGAGCAATTACAAGTATACACAAAACCTGACCACATTCTACTGGAAGTTTAAACCAAGGAGTAGATTTGGTACAAAACTCAATAAAATCAGGCACAAAAATTAATAAGTATTTCTTAAATGTGAGATTTCAGCCCTTTGGCTACATATAGCTCTGATATGGTTACAGTATAAGAACATGTATGGTGGTAGAAACGAATACCGGTAATACAACAATATGTTCCATTTTTGAATGGAGTCGATTAAAACCAAAGACAGCAGTCACTGCCTACAGCAAAGTTCACATTGTTGTACAGCATTTATCCCCATTCAGTCCATATATGTTATTTCCAAAAGGACAGTACAATAACGAAGGAACAAAGCACAAGATAACATAAATCAAACTCCAAAGACAAGGCAAAGTAAGAACACAAGAAGACGGAAGACCAAAGACACTGCACCCCTACAAAACACAAACACTACAAATACAACACTCAAAACTAAAGCACTAACAGTGTGAACTCTAAAAGAACAGAGTGACATCAGATGCTCTATATATATACAGCACTTGTCACAAAGTCAGTGGGTCAATCCAGAGTAAAAATATAAACAGGACATTTTTTACAAATAGATTGGCAGTAAAAAGTTCTTGTTTTTTTATTATTTTTGTGGAACATGTCAGTAAATAAGAATGGCAAAAAATCTTTCTTTCTAACACAGTTATCATGCAAAAAGAGAAATTTGCTGAGATCATCCAAATCATGCACTGAAGCTGTTAACTACAGAATGGAAAGTGGGAGACTTTTTACTGTAGTCCTGAAGCTGTTAACTATAGAATGGTAAGTGGGAGACTTTTTACTGTAGTCCTGAAGCTGTTAACTATAGAATGGTAAGTGGGAGACTTTTTACTGCAGTCACTGAAGCTGTTAACTA
>MJUU01059092.1:341522-355792 GCA_002080025.1 Modiolus philippinarum | reverse complement strand
TTGAGAAATGGACTTAAGCAGAAAAACTAAATGTAGCCACTAGACCGTGAAATTGAGGTCAAGGACAAAAGTCACCTGCCAGACTGACATGTACTACCCAAGACCAACCTACATACCAAATATTATCAACCTACCACTTCTCGTTATTGAGAAATGGACTTAAGCAGAAAAACTAAATGTAGCCACTAGACCGTGAAATTGAGGTCAAGGACAAAAGTCACCTGCCAGACTGACATGTACTACGCAAGACCAACCTACATACCAAATATTATCAACCTACCACTTCTAGTTATTGAGAAATGGACTTAAGCAGAAAAACTTAACGTGGCCACCAGACTGTGAAATTGAGGTCAAGGTCACATAACCTTATAACCGTCAGGTAGCACTTGATTAGTACTACCACTGGACCAAATATGATGTTCCTACATCAAAGGGTTTTCAAAATATCCTGCATTTAGTAAAAGTTAATGCCGTCGCCGTCGTCATACTTTGCACGCATATGTCTCGCTTTCGCGACTTTTGTCGAGGGCGAGACAAAAAGAAATCTTATGAAGATAATTTGGTTTATAGTAAAAATTCAAAGTATTTGCAAACAGGAAGTGGATGTTCGACAAATTTGAATACCACTTCCACAATACAACTCATCATTTCAAAGCTTCAAATCATTCCCTCCAGTAGAAGCCAAGAAATCTGTGACGGAAATTTAGTTTTTAGTAAAAATTCAAAGTCTCAGCAAACAGGAAATGGATGGACAATAAACTTGCTTACACAATACAACTCATCATTTCCAAGCATCAGACCAAATTTAAAATCATTCCCTCCAGTTGAAGCCAAGAAAGCTGTGACAAAAATTTTGTGTGTGTAAAAATTCAAAATATCGGCAAACGGGAAGTGGGAGCCCAACAAACTTGAAAATTCCTTACACAATACAACTCATCATTTCTAAGCTTCAGACAAAATTTCAAATCATTCCCTTTAGTAGAAGCCAAGAAATCTTTTGACAGAAAATTTGATTTATGGTAAAAAATCAAAGTATCGGTTAACAGGAAGTAGATGTCCAACAAACTTGAAAATTGCTTACACAGTACAACTCATCATTTCCAAGCTTCAGACCTAATTTCAAATCATTCCCTTCAGTAGAAGCCAAGAAATTTATGACGGAAAATTTGGATTATAGTAAAAAAATCAAAGTATCGGTAAACAGAAAGTGGATGTCCGACACACTTGAAAATTGCTTACACAATACAAATCATCATTTCCAAGCTTCAGACCAAATTTCAAATCATTCCCACATATAGAAGCCAAGAAATCTGTGACGGCAAAAAATTGTTGACGGACAGACACTATAGGGCACCCGCATCTCGATGCGGGACCCTAATTACACCTGTTATACAGGTCACATTGATTAAATGTTGATCATTATCTAAAAATCATTATTTGAATATCCTGAATATTGATGTCATTTTGTTTTAAATGTCTGATTGTGTTTGCTATATATTTATCTCTCCAGCACATATTAACTCAATATGTGTAGTAGCATAAAAGAAACACTTTTCCATAATTTTTTCATATTTGGTAACTAGGACACTTTATATTGTCACTCCCCGACTCAGTGTTCTACATAAATCTCAAAGCAGAAGAAGAATCTTAACCTATATGCCAAATAAGCAAATAAAACTTGGATTTGCCTTCAAATTATGAGAAGTTTCAGTTTTTGACCAATAATTACTAACTTTTATGCAACCATCTCAATGAAGGCTAATACCAAACTAGATACAGAAAACTGGTGTTTTCGGAAGTGCCCCGCAATTTCAATCCTGAAACTTGGGGCAAAAGTCAATTTCAGGTAAGTGTGGATTCAAATTCTGTTTGACACACAAATGTGTTGATACAGTAATTTGCCGGATAAAGTGATTTCTTTAAGTTTTACCAAACCCTATAATTTTTTAGCTAAAATCATTTAAGCCAATAAAAGTTAATAAATCTTATGATGAAAATTTGGTTAACAGTAAAAAGTCGAAGAATTGGCAAGCAGGAAGTGGACATTTTACAAACATTAAAACCTTGTATACAATACAACTCATCATTTCCAAGCTTCAGACCAAATTTCAAATCGTTCCCTCAAGTAAAAGTCAAGAAATCTGTGACTGAAAATTTGATTTATAGTAAAAAAATCAAAGTATCGGCAAACAGGAAGTGGGCACCTGACAAACTTGAAAATTGCTTACACAATGAAACTCATCATTTCCAAGCTTCAGAACAAATTTTAAATCATTCCCTCAAGTGAAAGCCAAGAAATCTTTGACGGAAAATTTGGTTCATAGTAAAAAATCAAAGTATTGGCAAACAGGAAGTGGATGTCCAACAAACCTGAAAATTGCTTACACAATACTACTCATCATTTCCAAACTTCAGACCAAATTTCAAATCATTCCGTCAAGTATAAGCCAAGAAATCTGTGACAGAAAATTTGATTTATAGTAAAAAATCAAAGTGTCGGCAAACAGGAAGTAGATGTCTGACAAACTTGAAAATTGCTTAAACAATACAACTCATCATTTCCAACCTTCAGACCAAATTTCAAATCATTCTCTCCAGTAGTAGCCAAGAAATCTGTGTCGGAAAATTTGATATATAGTAAAAAAATCAAAGTATCGGCAAACAGGAAGTTGATGTTTGACAAACTTAAAAATTGCTTACACAATACAACTCATCATTTCCAACCTTCAAATCATTAGGGCCCCGATCGAGAGGCTGGTGCCCTACAGTTTTCACTTTGTCCGTCCGTCCGTCCGTCAACAATTTTTTTGGTCGCAGTTTTCTGGGCCTTTACAGGTGGGAATGATTTCCTATTTTGTCTGAAGCTTTATGATGATGAGTTGTACAGTGTAGGCAATTTTCAGGTTTGCCGTGCCACTACTATCTGTTTGCCGATACTTTAACTTTTTATTATTCCTCCCCATGGATGAAAATTTTTCGTCAAAGTTTTCTTGGCTTCTACATGTGGGAATGATTTCATATTTAGTCTGCAGCTTTATGATGATGAGTTGTACCGTGTAAGCAATTTTCAGTTTTGGCGTGCCACTACTTCCTGTTTGCAGATACTTTAACTTTTTATTATACCACTCTATGGATGAAAATTTTTTGTCAAAGTTTTCTGGGCTTCTACACTTGGGAATGATTTCATATTTGGTCTGAAGCTTTATGATGATGAGTTGTACTGTGTAGGCAATTTTCAGGTTTGCCATACCACTACTTCCTGTTTGCCGATACTTTAACTTTTTATTATACCACTCTATGTATGAAAATTTTTCGTCAAAGTTCCTGGGCTTCTACACTTGGGAATGATTTCATATTTGGTCTGAAGCTTTATGATGATGAGTTGTACTGTGTAGGCAATTTTCAGGTTTGCCATACCACTACTTCCTGTTTGCCGATACTTTAACTTTTTATTATACCACTCTATGGATGAAAATTTTTCGTCAGTTTTCTGGGCTTCTACACTTGGGAATGATTTCATATTTGGTCTGAAGCTTTATGATGATGAGTTGTACCGTGTAAGCAATTTTCAGGTTTGCTGTGCCACTGCTTCCTTTTTGCCGATACTTAAACTTTTTATTATACAACTCTGTAGATGAAAATTTTTCTTCAAAGTTTTCTGGGCTTCTACAACTGGGAATCATATGATATTTAGTCTAAAGCTTCATGATGATGAGTTGTAACGTGTAAGCAATTTTCAGGTTTGCTGTGCCAATACTTCCTGTTTGCCTATACTTTAACTTTTTATTAAACCACTCTATGGATGAAAATTTTTCTTCAAATTTTTTCTGGGCTTCTACACGTGGTAATGACTTCATATTTGGGCTGAAGCTTTATGATGATGAGTTGTACAGTGTAAGCAATTTTCAGGTTTGTCGTGCCACTACTTCCTGATTGCCGATATATTTAACTTTTTATTATACCACTCTATGGATAAAATTTTTTCATCAAAGTTTTCTGGGCTTCTACAACTGGGAATAATATGATATTTAGTCTAAAGTTTCATTATGGTGAGTTGTAAGGTGTAAGTTATTTTCAGGTTTGCCATACCACTACTTCCTGTTTGCCAATACTTTTTAACTTTTTATTTTAAAATATTTTCATAAACAAATGTTGATAATTTGGTACAAAGGAAGTGACTACCTATTGCGGGGCCCTCCTGCATTCAGCAGTACCTCTAGTTCCCTCCAATAGGAGCCAAGAAATCTGTGACGGAAAATTTGATTTATAGTAAAAATTCAAAGTGTCAGCAAACAGGAAGTGGATGTCTGACAAACTTGAATGCAACTCATCATTTCCAACCTTCAGACCATATTTCAAATCATTCCCTCCAGTAGCAGCCAAGAAATATGTGACGGAAAATTTGATTTATAGTAAAAAATCAAAGAATTGGCAAACGGGAAGTGGATGTCTGACAAACTTGAAAATTGCTTACACAATACAACTCATCATTTCCAAGCTTCAGACCAAATTTCAAATCATTCCCTCCAGTAGGAGCCAAGAAATCTGTGACAGAAAAAATTGCTGACGGACAGACGAACAGACAAAGTGAAAACTATAGGGCACCCGCATCTGAATGCGGGGCCCTAATTACACTTGGCTTTCTGGTTTCTCCACACTTTTTGTGGCTTTGATCAGTCAAATGAAAATATATCAGTGATGTTGCTTCTATAGTAACTCTGGCCACTTGGTACCTGAGCGAAAGGCACTTTGACACTTCTAAAGGGAGTTAGAAGGGACAATATATCATGGCATGAGATAAAATGTACAATTTAGTTGAAAACAGCCAGTAGGGAGTGTTTATCAGTCTCATTTTGGTATCATTCAAATGCAATTTGAACAGCTTTAATTGACATAAACATCGGGACTTCACCGAACAAATCATATATTTAAGCATAGGTAGTAAATATAATACCAGAAAAAAGTTGATTTTTTGTTCAAAAAACAATATATGGCCCTTAACTTGATCGGTGATGAATAACAATTGAAATAATTTATAAATGTAACCTGTATGGGTCATGTGACCACATAAAATACTGCGAAAGGCAATTTGTCCATAATTAGCTTGTTGTTGGCAGATTAATTGATGTAACAATTAATTCCAATTAAATTTTATGCAGGAGGTGACCTGTTGTAAGGGCAGGTTTGACTATTATAAACATATATATTATGGGAGATGACCTATCATTTCAGGTGGTTGTTGGCCATGTTTGGCAGTATTAAACACATATAGAGCTTACCTTCTAACTTTTTGGCCAGTTCTTTCGTAAATAAAATATTTGCCAATTTACTCTGATTATAAGCTTCTACTGGATCATAATCTTCACGACTATTTAAATCGTCAAAATTTATTTTTCCTCTTGCATGAGATAACGATGAAATATTTATGATACGACTAGGTGCTGATTTCTTCAATTTGTCCAACAACAGATGTGTTAAAAGAAAAGGACCTAAAATACACAGCATAAGTATTATGGCATACCATTGAAATCTAAAAATAAAACAAAAAAGATGTATTTTGTGAAACACTTATGCCCCCGTGTAGCAGTCAAGAAGAATCATTAAATATGACCAGAAATTAATGTAAATCTGAGAAATTAATATATGTATGTATTTATAAATTCTGACATCAATTGAAAGTAAAATCATGAAAAGATATGATTTTATGTGGATGCAAACACAGAATTTACCCAAAGGATCCCACTGCAGATCAGAAATTATCAAGAAGTAAAACATATTCACATTCCATTATTTAACTCATTGTGTTTCTGTCTATCAGTACTTTTATTGTTCAATTTTTGCATCAGATCAGTTCTATCAATACTTTAATCATCTGATTGCATAAGAGATATTTTACAATATAATCTTTAAGTAAGTAGAAAATAATAAATATTTTAAGTAACATCCCCAATCATTTATGTCTTAAGAAATTGAAAAATAGTAAAAAAAATAATAAACACAATAAGTCACCAAAGTGTGAAATACAAATCATTCAAAGGATATGCAAAATATGTTGCATAATTTAAAAGATCTTTTTTACAAAACAAGTTCTATAGATATAAATAAAAATTTGCTCATAAATGTTTCTATATATTAAATAAAACAAAATATAATTTCATTTTCTGGTGAAATTTTACCAGATAGGCACATACCAAGCTCAAGGTCACAAGGTCAAAAATTCTGGTACCAACTGAAAGGCCTTTCCACAAGGAATACACATGCATAATATGAAAGCCCTATCACTTATCATTCCAAAGACATACTGTGAAAGTACTTTTATTCGTGGACATCAATTTTCGTGGTTTTCATAAAAATCACTATTTCGTGGGTACCTAAATTTGTGATTTCGAATTTTCTGTATTAAAACTCTAGGGAAAAATGCATTTCGTTGATAACTTAATTTTGTGGTTTTGACGAACCACGAAATCCACAAAAATTGGAACCCCACGAACAATAGTACTTTCACAGTACTCAATGTTAATGTTTTTATGCAGTTGTTCACATGCCAAGGTCAAGGTCACAAGTTCATCTATTCTGGTACCAATTAAAAGGTCTTGCCACAAAGAATCGACATGCTAAATATGAAAGTCATATCACTTTAATACCATTCAAAAGATATATCCAATGATAAAGTTCAAAAAGGCCATCACATGCCAAGGTCATGAGGTCAAAAAAAAGGTCTTGCCACAAAGAATACACATGCAAAATATGAGAGCCCTATCACTTACCATTCCAAAGATATACCCAATGTTAAAGTTTTTTAGACAAACAAACAAACAGACAGATAGATAGGCCAAACACTATATGTCCCCCGAATCTTTGATTCTCGGGGGGAATAAAAAACAACTGCATATTTACGCACTGTATTTACATACTATTATACTTATAAAATTATCACACGATGGTTAATTATCACAGATCATATTTATGTCAAGATTCATATAAATACATAAATACTAAACCAAAGACGTAACTATACAGACCACTCTCACAATATTTGTCATGATTTGATGTCCACTTTATCACCTCTGTGGATAAAAGGACTACAAGCTACCAAAATTCACTAGTCCTTTAGTGATTTTATCAGCTGTCAATAAATAAAACTTTGTGACTGGCTATTAATTTACAAAATTCAGTTTTCTTTCTTAAAATAAACTGGTCTTCCCCTAGAAAATTGTGTTGGTTTGGAACCCTGTTACTTAATTTTGTAAGTATTTGTAGTTTCTGTCATTTATTTATATTTTAGCATATTTATTTATCCACTTTTTCTATTCATGTATCTGCACTTTTTGTCTTAATTTATTTGTACTCTTTTCCATTCATTTATCCGTAATTTTTGTCTATTAAAGCATTTGAACTTTTTTGTCATTTATCTGGATTTTTGACAATTCATTTTATCCTTATTTTTGTCCCATTTCTTTACCTATACTTAATGCATGTTCATTTATCTTTTATCATTTACCTTTTGTCTACTGAAGTCTTATTTTGGCCTTTTATTCTGCCATCCATCACAAGAAAATACTAAAGACTCCACCAACTGGTGACAGTTTTAAATATATACAAACTGGCTAAAAATAAGACAAAAGTGAGACAAACTGATGACAGATAAAGTATTCCAATGTTCTGTATATTCTTACCTAAATGATTAACACCTAGCTGCATTTCAAAACCATCTTTAGTTAACAGCTTCGGACATCTCATTATTCCAGCATTATTTATTAATATATCTAAGTAAGGTTCATCTAGTAAAACAAGAGAAAAAGATAAATAAACATGAACTGCTGACCATAGATCAATTCACAAAGGTTGTCAATGATGTATTAGTTTGACAATGAAAGGGCATACACTCCTGGTGTAGGAAAAATCTATAAAACAAGAGTTGTCAGAAGACAACATAGCTCGCCGGGGATTCCAGTAACCTCAATGCACAATAAATTCGAAAGTAATAAAAAGCTTTCTTCACAGGAAAGTTACATATCAAATATAAACACCCTATCATTAAACAACTTAATTCTAGAAGCAAAGTTAAAAGTTTTTAAAAAATTGCCCTCCAGGCAAGGTCAAGGTCAAAATGTCTACAAAAATGGTATCACCAGAAAGCTCTCACAATAAAGAAGTTACATACAAAATATAAACACCCTACCACTAAAGGCTGAACTTCTAGAGGAAAGGTTTAATTTTTTTTTACAAATTGCCCTCAGGGTAAGGTCAAGGTCAAAATGTCTTCAAGTATGGTACCAGAAGAAAGCCCTCGTCATCAGGAAGTTATATACCAAATATGAACACCCTCCACTAAAAGCCTACCTTCTAAAGGCAAGGTTAAAGTGAAACTACACCTTTTTTCCATAATTACATATGTGGTAAAGAATGTTATTCTATATCAATTGGTGAAAACCCCACCTCGATCTGCGAAGTGGTTTTAGAGAAATATGAGTTTTTGTATTATAATTTTCTCAAATCTGGATCACTTCCGGTATCTCAATTCGTCATAGATACTTTAACCACGTGTTAATCACATGATTGCTTTTGAACCGTTTGATTGGACAAAAAATTTGTATCATTAACCATATTGTTAAAGATCACTACGATGTACCAACTATTGCAATTGAAAGTGTGCATTCAAAATGCAGTTACAAAAAACTTCGTTTTATTCCCTTTTTGCATATTAATCATTTATCTACTTTAAATATCCACAATGATGCATCCGAAATGTCTCCAAAATCCCAATGAAATATGTTTTTCTTCGTCTGTATTTAAAAGATGGAATTTGTTGCCATAAAATAATTACACAAAAATGTAACAAAAAACACCAGGTAACGTTTCTGATATTGCCTCGGGCGTTTGAAACCTTTGATGTAAACGGTCACCAATAGTCGTTAATTGGATAATTGGTCACATGTCACCCTGCAGGTGTGAAGAACATTGATGATTTGAGAGAAATCATTTACCTGTGATGTTTCTGAATAAAATGAAATATACAGCGAGTCGATGAAAACGGAAAATAAATAAGTAAATAAAACTTATTAAGACTTATAAAGAATTAAAATAGATAAGAACTAACTAATTTTCAACTGCCATTTTTAATCAGAATGTCCTTGATTAAAAAAAATCAGGCTTTGCTCACGAATTCTCTTTTTGAACTGAACGAAATTTTTAAGCTTTGATGGGAGGATAGGACTGGTAAATAAGATGAAAATCATATCGATAACCAAAATCGTCTTTGCATTCTGTATTTTTGACCGATTACAGACCACAAAATCAAATTAAAATCTGTCAATTTAGTAATGTTTTGTTTGCAAGTTTTCACGAAGAGCGTCTTCTACTAGAAACTATTGTGCCCTCGATTTTGCAACATTTCGATCGCCTATCAATGTATTCGTTTTATTTTATTTTTTCACATCCACAATGAAAGTTTACAAAGACAACGTATGGTAGCTTCTCCAATACCTAAACGTTTTGTGAATTATTTCAAAGAAACTTAAAACATCAATTGACTGTCGGTATCCAGAATGACTTAGTTGTGTATTCAAATCATGTGTCACCTGGCAGACACACAAATCACGTGTCACCTGGCAGACAAACAACGTGTAAAACAAACAGTACACCCATTTAATGACAATTCAATAACTCTCTTGTATTTAGGGGACGACCATTTGATTTTCAGGGGAGGGCTTTGGCTATTTTGCCTAGAATATTTATTTTCACAAAAATCTCTGACAAATTATTTATTTTCACTAAATGTCACATCAAATTATTTATTTGCATTTGCAACAAAAAATTTATTCTGCAAATCGAAATTAAATTAATTATTTTCGTGGCAAGTCGGATTATAATATTTATTTTCACTGGCATCAAGATTAAATCGGTAAAATGTTAAAAAAAAACGTATACAAAAATGGGATTTTACATCATGCACATTACAGCTGTTGTATATTTCTATGCCGCTTTCACAGCCTACAGCCTTTATGCAGTTTTCTTGTAAATCAACAAAGCAAGCTATGCATTACCAGATCGTTGTAAACTAGAACATATTTTAATACACCTGACTCTAATTTTATTGGACATAAGATGCAACAACGACCAGTTTGCCAAAAGTTTTTTTTTTGTTGTTGTTGTTTTTTGTTTTTCCTTGCAGATCACTGGGACAACTGTTTTATAAATGTCATTTACGCGTTTGACTTAAAAAGCGAAATTTTCACTCAGTCGGATTTTGCCTAAGAAATCTTCACGATCGGCGAATTATGCTATTGTAACACACTATATGGACAAAATATAATCTTATGGAAGATTTTCCGACCAAAATATGCAATAATTATTGCTTTCATAATTGGTTCTTACGGATATTATTAATACATGCTTGTTCCGAGGTAGGTCAATGCTTAATATTATTTTTCCTTGCGAAAAAAGTCAACAGGAATGAAATCACGGGAACAGACTTCAAATGTGTATGGACTTATGAATTGTCCATCATAATTACCTGGACTGCCAAAAGACACCTGTTGTATATTCCGTTAATCAAATATCTCCGATCAGCAGGTGACCTATACAACATGGCTCGTTCCAGCATGTGGCTATTTGACACACAATATACAATCTGTAAATTGTGTCATCTGACACAATTTACAATCGTTTTAAACTTATCAGTCTGTTTTTATTAAAAAAGACGAAATTATGTCTGCATCTGGTAAAATATGCATGCATTATGATTGATTCTGTCAAATTAAATTTATTCCTAAAGAGAGACATACATTTTATGTTTCTCTGACTAAAACGAGGAAATATATAAATTGAAAATTCTCAACTTGGCTTAAATAAAAATCATGCTATTTGACCACATAATTGTGTAGCAGAAATGCTGTCTTACTGGCCATTGTAGTTTATTTCATTTTCTATATATTTCGGTTATTAGTTATTCATTACTGACCATTCGTCGATCTGTTCAAAATGGCTGTCCCCACAACGATAAAATTTCAATTTTGTATTCGCTTTTAGTACTTTATCTGTTAAAATATAATATTAATATCGAAGTATTATAAATATTTAATGCATGAAGAACAACATATCAAATTTTCATTTTTGAGTGTAGTTTCACTTTAAAGTTTTTTTTTTAAATTGCCCTAAGGGCAAGGTCAAGGTCAAAATGTCTACAAATATGGTACAACTAGAAAGGTCTCATCATAAGGAAGTAACATACCAATTATGAACACCCAAACACTAAAAGCCTACCTTCTAGAAACAAGGTTAGAGTTTTTCAAAAATTTGCCCTTAGGGCAAGGTCAAGGTCAAAATGTCTATAAATATGGTACCACAAGAAAGCTCTCATCATAAGGAAGTTACATACCAAATATGAATAGCCTACCACTAAAAGCCTACCTTCTAGAGGCCAGGTTAAAGTTTTTTTAAAAATTGCCCTACGGGCATGGTCAAGGTCAAAATGTCTACAAATATGGTACAATTAGAAAGGTCTCATCATAAGGAAGTTACATACCCAATATGAACACCCTACCACTAAAAGCCTACCTTCTAGAAGCAAGGTTAAAGTTTTTAAAAATTGCCCTAAGGACAAGGTCAAGGTCAAAATGTCTACAAATATGGTACCACAAGAAAGCTCTCATCATAAGGAAGTTACATACCAAATATGAACACCCTACCACTAAAAGCCTACCTTCTAGAAGCAAGGTTAATGTTTTTTAAAAATTGCCCTAAGGGCATGGTCAAGGTCAAAATGTCTAAAAACATGGTACCATTAGAAAGGTCTCATCATAAGGAAGTTACATACCCAATATGTACACCCTACCATTAAAAGCCTACCTTCTAGAGGCAAGGTTAAAGTTTTTTAAAAATTGCCCTAAGGGCAAGGTCAAGGTCAAAATGTCTACAAGTATGGTACCAAAAGAAAGCTCTCATCACTAGGATGTCATATACCAAATATCAACATCCTAGTTCTTCAGGTCTCCATTCCACAGGCCAGGTTAAAGTTTTGCTGACGACGCCGACGACGCCGACACCGGGGTGATGACAATAGCTCTCCGGACATATCTCCCGGCGACCTAAAAAATGGTATGAAATGAGAAACGAGGCAGAATGTGAGCTTTGCTCTTTTTTTTTTGCTTAGATATGGTGTACTTGTACATGTTATTACATCTCATTTGGACACTTTCTTTATAAATTTTGTAAATTCTAAAATGTAAGGTTTAACTCCCTCCATCGTAGTTTTGTCCTTCGCTCTATTTGATTTTACTGATAACTCTGATTTCATTTGGTTTTATGCATTTTAAACATTTTTTGAAATAGTGGATTTCCTATGTTTAGGTTCTAGTGCTGGTGATGAGGGATGAATTTCCGAAATGGCCATACAGCTCATAAAAATTATTGCAGTTGGAGTGAACATATGTGTTATGGTCTCATGTTCATTTGCTGCTTATCCTTTTGTAAAATACTTGGTTTATTGAAATCTCTTCAAGGATTTAAAGGAAAGTTTCACTTGGAAATTTGATTTAATATTGGACTTTTGGAATGCCCTTTTTATGTACTACAGCACAAATGCACAAGTGACACCCTCTACCAAATATGTAACACTGTATTTGCCAATTTCAAAATGTTATCAATGCTAAAAGAAATGTCTTGTTTTCAGACCTGTCAGATGTGTCATACAGGACTGAAAATATGAAGTTCCTTTAAACTAATCATATAGAAGCTGCATATCAACTTTGGCAGAAGCTGAGAAAAATGGAAAAAATCAAGTTTCACTACATTTTTGTTCCTTAGTCCATATTTTGTCAAACAGGAACTAATGTTTCACAGGACTTATAATACAGAGGCAACATACCAATTTTGAAGTAAATCCACCCACAGATGATGAGAAAAATGTGACAAAAAAATCGTGTTTTGTAACCAAGTCAACAGTTAGTCATCGTGAAGTACCGGTAGCTGTCTGATAAGACTCAAAATAAATACATTCCTCACAACTAATCATATAGAGAATGCATATTAATTTTCAACTCGATCACTTAATATGTACAAGCTGAGAAAAATGCAACAGAAAAATAATGTTGTATGACTTAAGGATGTAGTAAGGTGAAATTTTATAAATCTACGATTTTAATTTGATACCCTAAATGGAAAGAGCATTGTTGAAGGAATAAAGTAAGCTAAAATATTGATAGGTTATGGGCCTTATTTTCAGATTTTTTCACATTTTAAAAAATGGCGGGAAAGGCTCTCTTGGACTTTTACCTTAGTATAGCATGGAAACAATATTGATTTGTTTCACATGGAAGGAAAATCTACAATCTTATAAAATCTTGCTTACTGACTTAAAATGACCTTCTGAAGACTTTGATGACAAGAAAATTGGGTGTAATGGGGCAAAATATTTTACATAGTAATACTGGATAAATACAGAGAAATCCGAGTGACTTTTACAAATTGCAAAAACCTCACCTTACTACATCCTTAAGTCCTATTGCATAAAACAAGAAGTATATATGTCTGAGAGGACTGGCAATAAAAGCTTCATTTCAACTTATCCTCTAAAGGCTACATATCAATTTCCAAACCAATCCCTCCAAGAGAAGCTCTGGAAAAAATGCAATAAACTAGAGATTGTGTCTGTAAGACACGGATGCCCCGCCAATAAATTTATCGCAAAAGATAACCTAAGTCTATTGGGCATAAAATAAACCCCGTCAGTGATGGAATATTGTGTATAGTTGCTTAGAAGTGGACCTAAACCCCAAAATTTAACAAAGTTGTTCAAGCATAAAATGTAAGTCATGAATACCCAATGCTTCGTGAAACAGGTGGTTCTCCTATAGATGAATGTTACAGTGAAATACCATGATGCCACAATACTTAGTCATTGAGAAACAGCCTTAAATGCAAAAGTTAACCAAAGTCACTGAAGCGTAAAATATAGGTCAAAGCCACCTGATTGTCGGTGATTTGTGTAGTACTCATCAAGACAATTAATTTGATGAAACATCATTGTCTTATAATGTGTAGTAGTTGAGAAATGGACCTTAACGCAAAACTTAACCAAAGTCACTGAAGCGTAAAATACAGGTCAAAGCCACCTAATTGTCAATGATTTGGGTAGTACTTGTCACGGCAATTAATTTGATGAGACATCATTGTCTTATAATGTGTAGCTGTTGAGAAATGGACTTACATGTAAAACTTAATTGGAGTCGCTCAACCATGAAATGTAGGTCAAAGAGTCAAACTGCCTA
>MJUU01059092.1:310953-324497 GCA_002080025.1 Modiolus philippinarum | reverse complement strand
GGTTGAATTTGCTTCTGCAGTATCAGAGGAGTTGATGAAAATGTGATTTTTCCCATACTCATAGGGTCTTATTTAAACCCAAGTTCTGCGCTGGCAGCCATGTTTTTTTATTGGATAAGAACGAAAGGAGCAATCTTTGTAAAGGACCTTCCATACATCATTCCTGTAAAGTTTGGCTGAATCAGTGGTTTCAGAGGAGAAGATGAAAATGTGAATTTCCCATAAGGCCAATGTTAAACTATGTTCCGTGGCTGCCATGTTTTTTGACGAATCCAAATAAAATAAGCAATCTTTGTTAAGGACCTTTTAGTACATCATTCCTGTAAAGTTTGGTTGAATTTCCTTCAACAGTATCAGAGGAGTTGATAAAAATGTGATTTTTACCATAAGGTCCTATGTTAAACCTAAGTTCCGTGCTGGTGGCCATGTTTTTTATTGGATCGGTACAAAATGGGCAATCTTTGTAAAGGACCTTCCATACATCATTCCTGTAAAGTTTGGTTGAATTTGCTTCAGCAGTTTCAGAGGAGTTGATGAAAATGTGATTTTTCCCATAGGGTCCTATGTTAAATTTAAGTTCCGTGCTGGCGGCCATGTTTTTTATCGGTTCAGAACGAAATGAGCAATCTTGGTAAAGGACCTTCCATACATCATTCCTGTAAAGTTTGGTTGAATTTGCTTCAGTGGTTTCAGAGTAGAAGATGAAAATGTGAATTTCCCATAAGGCCAATGTTAAATTAAGTTCAATGCTGGTGGCCATGCCTTTGTCGATTCGGAATAAAATGAGCAATCATTGTTGAAGACCTTAAGTCCATCAATCCTGTAAAGTTTGGTTGAATTTGCTTCAGCAGTTTCAGAGGAGTTGATAAAAATGTGATTTTTCCCATAGGGTCATATGTTAAATTTAAGTTCCGCGCTGGTGGCCATGTTTTTTATCAGTTCAGAACAAAATGAGCAATCTTTGTAAAGGACCTTTAGTACATCATTCCTGTAAAGTTTGGTTGAATTTGCTGCAGCAGTTTCAGATCAGAAGATGGAAATGTGATTTTCCCATAGGGTCCAATGTTAAACCATGTTCTGGGCTGGCGTACGTGTTTTTTGTCTGATTGGAACAAAATGAGCAATCATTGTTAAAGACCTTAAGTACATCATTCTTATTAAGTTTGGTTGAATTTGCTTCAGTGGTTTCAGAGCAGAAGATGAAAATGTGATTTTTTCCATAGGGTCCAATGTTAAACCTAAGTTCGGCGCTGGCAGCCATGTTTTTTATCGAATCGGAACAAAATGAGCAATCATTGTAAAGGACCTTCAGTACATCATTCCTGTAAAGTTTGGTTGAATTTGCTTCAGCTGTTTCAGAGCAGAAGATAAAAATGTGATTTTCCCATAGGGTCCAATGTTAAACCATGTTCCATGCTGGCGGCCATATTTTTTGTCGGATCGGAACAAAATGAGCAATCATTGTTTAGGACCTTTAGTACATCATTCCTGTAAAGTTTCATTGAATTTGCTTCATTGATTTCAGAGCAGAAGATGAAAATGTGATTTTTCCCATAGGGTCCAATGTTAAACCTAAGTTCCATGCTGGCGGCCATGTTTTTTGTCGGATTAGAACGAAATGAGCAATCTTTGTAAAGGACCTTCTATACATCATTCCTGTAAAGTTTGGTTGAATTTGCTTCAGTAGTTTAAGAGGAGAAGATGAAAATGTGAAAAGTTTAACGGACGGACGACGGATGGACGGACAACGGACGCCAAGTGATGGCAATAGCTCACGGGTCAGGTGAGCTAAAAATAAGCGGTCCTTGAGACTTTTTGAGGAAAATCTACCAAACATGGATTCGCATTTTCGAATATTAATTATTCAAAATCTAGTTTTCTACCAAACACTTGCTAATTTACAAAAATATATGCTCAAATTTAAAAAAATGTGAGTCTTTGACATTTTCAGGAAATTTACCAAAGTTGGAACCGGAATCGAAATTCCGCAAGCTTATTGCATATCTACAGACTATATGCAACAATTCTGCATAAAGATTTAATCCCTAAATCCAAAAATGTAGGAGAACTTTGTGTCACATGCCACATGTGTCAAAAACATCTTTGGGCCTTTGTCAAAATCAACATCTTGGGGCCTGTTGTTAGCACCAAGATAAATATAAAAATTCTGAAAGCTTATTTACATACTATATGCAACAATTCGGAAACAAAATAAAATCCCTAAATCCCTAAAAATGTAGGAGGAGTTTGTGTCACATGCCACATGTGTAAAAATTGACATCTTTGTTATTATATAAGAAGACTTCATAAGTTGAAAAACTTGTGTCTTATCCTTTTTGTTTATGAGCAAATAAAATAATTATAAACTGAACTAATTGACCTCTTGGGGCCTCTTGTTTGCAACAAGAACAATATCAAAAATAGATAATCAACGATTACAAAGTTATGACACATTGTCAGAGATGCATGCATATGCAAGTTAACATGATTCTACCATGTACAGTGACTAGATCTGAACATTTCAGTTAATTTGGATGTAAGTTCTTCAAGTGGAAAAAGTAGGTCAAAGTGACCTCATTTGTCTGGATGCTGATCTTCCATCAGAGATGCATGCATATGCAAGTTTACATGATCCTAACATGTATAGTGACTAAGATCTGAACTCTGACGTAACTTGAATGTAAGTCTTTCAAGCGGAAAATATAGGTTAAAGAGACCTAATTTTATTGGATGCTGTGAGATAGCCCAAGATGCATCTATATACAAAGTTTGATGGTCCTACCCTTCATAGTTACCAAGATATATACCAAAATGCAGACGCAGACGTAGAAACGGGTACTCGAATGGTCTCCCTCAACTTTGTTGAGGCGAACTAAAAATCTGAGAGCTTATAGCACATCTACAGACTATATGCAACAATGCTACAACAAAATTAAATCCCTAAATCCAAAAATGTAAGAGGAGTTTGAGTCACAAGAAAAGTGATGGACAGACCTACGGACGGACAGATGGACAGACAGACAGGAGGGTATAACAATATCCTCAAACTTTCTTCCAAAGTGCGTGGATAATTATGTGTTCTGTTGTATGCAGTTGTGCTCTGCAATAAGTGTTCCATGGTAAAAAGATGCACTGTGCTAGTAAGCTAGCACATGATGTGAGACTACAGGCACTTGTTTCATGAAAATCCATACCCTCTTCTACATAACATGTATAACACTAAAGTAAAATTAGAGTTGCTTTTCTTCATTTAAGTTAATTTACTACCAAGACAAGTGATTGAGGCTATGCTTTGAAATATCTGCTAATCACTTTTGGGATTCAAAGAGATATTTTTTTGATATTGCCTGCCTTGGAGGCATGCAGGCAATATCATGATATCAAAAACATCTCTGGCTTCGAATCCCAAAAGGGATTAAATATCTGCAAGTCCTCTACATAAAATTTAAGAATATTTCTAGATAAAACCATAAACCCAAATTTGTCTTCATTGTCAGCAAAAAATTTAGTTGTTTTATCATGTTTATAGAAGTTTGTGTGATTTTGTAAGAAAATCACTTGTTTCAATAACCATTAGCCAAAAAATCACCTGGTTAAGTACTAATTACCCATCTGACCCCTGGGATAATGAACTAAGTTCTGTTGTAGTGTACAGCCTGCATAAGTTATATAATTTTCTTGACCAGTGCAGCTGAAGTCTTATAATTTCGTTTTTGTCAAGGTTAGCATTAAAATTAAGCTTACACAGATCGACATAGAAACCAGTCAGTGTTTTAGATAATTTACAAATATGCCATCAAACAGTTTCTGTCACAGACGAAATTGCACAAAAAGTGTTTCAACAGTAGACTGAGTAGCCTAGTCCGAGACAGAACTTATCTCTCAAGCTACATCACTGAATTATTTCCCCTGATTTTTGTTACTCTGGTTCCAAAAATTAGCCATAGGAGCTCGCCAGAAGAAACAATATTTTTCGCCATCCAGTAGACGCACCTGCAAACGGCCAGCTTGGCAACTTTTTAGAAGCTTTTTAACCTTTCAGTCACAATATCTAGTTCAACATGAGTAAACCAAATCCTTTAGCTAACATGCCGGACCCAAATTGGATTTATGAGTCTTGGTGGCCTATAATTGTTGCTTTTACCATTGGAATTTCATACGCACTGAGGTAATGGGAAACTGTTTTGACAGGTAAATCTGTCTCTGTATCTTGATCAGTGTATTCATTCCACCACAAACATTCATTCCGGAATACAGATCTACACTAGGGTATTTAATCCTCAACCAAAATACCATAGGGAATTATATCTGACGGATGAAAGTGCACTTTACTCGTGCTACTATATTTAATTTATTCCAAGTGAGTAGAAATCAAAATAATCCGGAAGATATACACCAAGAATGAATTTAAGCCTACATATCTTTATCTGTATCTGTAGTGGTATGCATTACAATAAAGGAACCAAAACCCCATCATATTGTGCACCGGAGGGGATTACGTTGTTAGTCCAATGTGTGGTGGGTCATGTGTCTTGTACTACATGTACTTGGCACATGCAACCCTTTCTTCTAGGTGGTTCCAGTCATTGATCGCCGTCTGAAAGAATGAATTCTTGTAGTTTTCACAATTTGCATGTGATAGGTTTGAATGCTTTGGTGTCATTGCATTCTTACCTTTTAATAATGTTTGATGATACACAGTCCTGTTCGATTTGATGTGTATTCCGTTGTTTTTCCTTAAAATCAGAGGAATCTTGATAGACCTGTGTTAAAATGGTGTTCCTACTAATAAGTAATAGGATAGGATAGGATCATCTGTGGACACTGGTTTCATCAACCACTATACCCACCTCTTCTTCATTCACTGTTTGTTCTGACTGTTCGTCACTTTAGGTATTTCTGTGTTTTAAGTCTAGATTGGCATTGAAATGGTATTTGATGTTTTGGTGTTCCCAGTACTTATCTAGGTTGATTTCAAACTGTTTAACATTTTTGTCTATAATAACTGCCTCTGGTAAGCTATTCCAAACTTCAACTACTCTGTTTGTAAAATAATACTTTCTAAAATTAAGCCTTCACAGAAGCCCATTATTAGTAGAAGTCAGCAACTCGTTCAATATGTTTTGTGATGGCATTGTCCCCAGATTTGGGCGTTATCAGTAAAATTATCTGCGGGGTGTTCCTCCCAATCTCCTTCGTGTAGTATGGAATGATGGATAAAAGTGTTATCACAAAAACAAGTACTTGTTAATTAATCACAGTCGGATAATCATTTAAGTTCAAACATGTGGAAATGAGAAATGTCAACATTGTTCAACCCACCCAGGGTAGAATTGGAAAAATGGAAAGTTTTGTTTTTTTTAGCTCACCTGGCCAAAGGCCATGTGAGCTTTTGCCATCACTCGGCATCCGTCGTCCCTCCGTCTGTTAACTTTTATTCAAAGCTCTTCTCCTCTGAAACTGCTGGGCCAATACTAACCAAACTTGGCCTGAATCATCACCAGGGTATGCTCTTTCAAGTTTGTGATTTTTATGTCCGTAGACCAAACAACATGGCCGCTGTTACTAAAAATAGAACATAGGGGTAAATTGCCATTTTTGCAAATTACTCGAAAATCGTTACAGATATAAAAAATCTGACATGGGGTTAAAAATGATCAGCATGATGAGATCTACCCGTCATGCAATTTTGAAGAATATCCGATTACCCATCTTGGAGTTATTGCCCCTTTTCCGTAATATTTTCGTTTTTTTGTTACTTTTAGTCTTATATATTGAAAATGATAGAAGATAGAAGTAAAGTTTTAATTACAAAAATGGTCAGCATAGTAAGATCCACATTTCCTGCAAGTTTGAAGAAAATCTGACGACCCACATAGGAGTTATGGCCCCTTTTTCTTTGAATTTTTCACGATTTTTTAACATTTTTACTTTTATTTCAAAAACTGTTTGAGGTGGAGGTTAAATGTGAATTACAAAAGTGTTGAGCTCTTCCAGGACTACAATTTCTACATATGTCCAGCAGATTAGCATCACATCCAAGATGGCCACCACTAGGGATCATAGTTTAACATAGGACCCTATGGGAAATGCATTCAAAGATCTCCTCCTCTGAAACCACCGAGCCAATGTGGACCAAATTTGGTCACAATAGTCCTCAGGTGGTCCCCTTTAAAGTTGGTGATTTTTGTGGTTGTACCTCATCCAAGATGGCCGCCAGCGGGGAACATAGTTTAATATAGGGACCCTATGGGAAATACATTCAAAGGTCTTTTCTCCTGAAACCACTATAAGCCAATAGAAACCAAACTTGGATACAATTGTCCTTGGCTGGTCCCCTTTAAAGTTTGTGATTTTTATGCCCGTACCTCATCCAAGATGGTCATCAGCACAGGACATAGTTTAACATAGGACCTTATTGGAAATATATTCAAAGATCTTCTTCTCTGAAACTACTTAGCCAATTGGAACCAAACTTGATCACAATAGTCTTTAGGTGGTCCCCTTGAAAGTTCGTGATTTTTATGTTCATACTTCATTGAAGGTGGCTGCCAGCAGAGAACATAGTTTAACATAGGGACCCTAGGCAAAAGAAAAAAATATGTGTGTTTCCGGTTACCCGACCGACCCTAATTTTTCCTTCCGACCCTAACATTTTTTTCACACTTCAAAATGTTCTTGTGTGACCTCGATCGTTTTAGCGGTAATCTTCCGTTTTGTTGGAAGCAACACCACTCAGATGAGTCTTTTTCCACAACCGCTAGCATTATTCATCAGAAAATGCACGAAGAATCTTTAAAATCAACAGGATTCCCGACTCCTGTCGTCAAATCCGCCATTTTTACTCGTCTTTTTTACACTTCCTGTTTTAGCCGTATGACTAAACACCGGAAATACGGCAATGACAAACATACAATGCAACGGACGAAAAATACGAAGAAAAAAAAAAAAAAAAAAACTTTTTGCCAACCTACCCACCCTATTTTCAAATACCTTGTAACCGGAAACACACATATATTTTTTTTTGGCCCTATGGGAAATGCATCCAAAGATTTTCTCCTCTGAAACAACCAAGCCAAATTCAACCAAACTTGGACACAATAGTCCATGGCTTGTCCCCTTCAAAGTTTGTGATTTTGTCATTCGTACCTCATACAAGATGGCCGCCAGCGTGGAACATAGTTTAATATAGGGACCCTATGGGAAATGCATTTACATGTCTTCTCCTCTGAACCTACTGAGCCAATTGGAACCAAGTTTGGTTACGATTGTCTTTGGGTGTTCCCTTTCAAAGTTTGTAATTTGTATGTTTGTAACTCATCAAGATTGAAAATTTAACATCTGGTGAACTAATTTATAGAATGAATGGGTGGTCTCTTCGTGACAATGAATAAAACAAGTCATCAGGTGAGCGATACAGGCTCATATGAACCTCTAGTTTTGTTTGCTATATGGCATGAAAAAAATATTCAAATATTTGTCAAAACAATCTCTGCGACTCCACTATTTTATAATAAATGTCAACGGATTTAGATGGCATGTACCATTCACGAGATAAATGGGACCCAAAAGGGGTGATTTTCAAAAATTTCATTTTTTAAAAATTTTTAGTCCGATTTTGATGTAGTTTTTTGCAATGGATTCCTTTTGAAAATAAATATAGAGCTGCTTTATCAGATTTTTGAAAACTTGTTTCTTTTCAGAGCTATGATGGATGGAATGGGGAAAAAATTGCAAATTTGCAGATTACCAAAAATTTTATTTTTCATTGGATTTCGATGGGATTTTTTCTTTGGGTTCCTCTTGATATAAGCTTTCAATAGTTTGTCAACGGATTTGATGTAGTTCTTACCGTTGCTTAACTACAAGGGGTCAAAGGGGTCAGATTGCAATTTTTCAAAATACTGTATTCGACCTTATTAGCGCCCCTGCTCCAATAAGCGCCCCCGTGTCGTATTTTAAAGTCAAAATACACAAGCGCCCCCTCAAAACTCCGAAACTGCCAAAATTTACCTACGTTTATTTGCCATTGTACGAGTTTTGAGCAGGTATATTATCGCCGTAATTTTAAGAAACAGAATGTTTACATACCTCGCATGACTCCTGAGTAATGATGCCTATTTATTTATGCCGAATTCGCGTCATTGATTACACTACTTTCTTTTAACAACTGGAAGTTGAAGAGGCATTATAGAACTTAATAACAGTGATGGTAGCAGACATGCATAAATTCTGGTTTAGCGCCCCCGTTCTGAATTTTCTAAGTGCCCTGGGCGCTTATTGGGTCAAATACAGTATGTGAAATCTTTATTTTTCATCCGATTTTGATGGGACTTACCTCTTGATATAAGCTTTCTGCAATATGTCAAAATTTAATCCCTTTTTAACCTCTGTGACCTTGACTTTTGACCTGTCCAAATTCTTTTTTGCATATTTATATTCCTCTTGACTAGACCTACATAATGTATACACTTGCCAAGTACATGTATGAAAAGTCTATCTAACAGTGTTCAAAAGTTATAGCCAAGGTAAAACAGGGAATTTATAAGAGTTAATATATCAGAATATTTGTCAATATTACCAAAAGCTTACAACAAGAGGATTCCAAAACAAACAAAACATCAAATGAAATCTGATGAAAAATTAAGATTTCACTTATTTCCAAAAATTGCAATTTTGGCCCCTTTGACCCCTTGTAGTTCAGAAACTGTAAAAGGTGCACCGAATTGGTTGATATCTAACGGAAAGCTTATATTAATAGGAATCCGAAGAAAAAAATCCCATCCAAATCCGACAAAAAATGAAGATTTCACATATTGCGAAAAAATTGCAATTTTTTGCCCCTTTGAACCCTTGTAGCTCAGAAACGGTAAGAGCTATGCCAAATCCGTTGACATATTGCATGGGAGATCTAAGTGTTCTCTAACGTATGGGTTAATTGATCTCACGATTTGATTGGATATCGATAAGGTCATGAACTTTTCTTTAAATAGCAATATATACCTTAAATAAATTTATTTGGAGTATAAATCAATGTAAAAGGTATTTACTCAAAGCACACATTGTTTATTTATCTCGAATCACGTATGATCGATTTGCATTTGTTGATTTCCATGCAATGTAAATTTTATATCCAGTGACATCGCAGTATTGATTGTAGAGGCCCACGACGGGGTATAAACTAAAACACATAAAAATGTCATTAATTTTAGAATAAGAGAAAAAAAATCTATCATTTGCAAGTGGTTGATAATCATAGTTCTACTGTCTCAAGGGTTAAACATAAAAGTTCACGCTAAAGCACAAACTTTTTAAGTTTAACCCTTTCAACAGTAGAACTATGATAATTAACAACTTGAATGGATAGATTCTTTATATATCACTGTAATATCATTTCAGACAGTATATGAGAGGAGCTCGTTGTATGACAGATATAAAGTTGACAGGAAAAGTTGCCATAATTACTGGTGGATCAAAGGGAATAGGGAAATGGACAGCTATTGATATGGCCAAAAGAGGTAACCCATTCTGTAGCTATGTAATTATTTTATGAACTGAACAGATGCACCAAATTTTTATGCCCCCGTGAAACGAAGTTTCGGGGGGGGGGGGCATATAGTTTTTAGTCTGTCTGTCTGTTTGTCTGTTTGTCCACAAAAAACTTTAACATTGGGTATATCTTTTGAATGGTAAATGATAGGGCTCCTTTCAAACGATACCAAAATTTTGGACCTCATGACCTTGACCTTGACATGTGATGGACTTATTGAAAAAAAATAATAAACTTTAACATTGGGTATATCTTTTGAATGGTAAGTAATATGGTTTTCATATTTTGCATGTGCATTCCTCATGGCAAGACCTTTTAATTGGTACCAGAATAGTTGACCTAGTGACCTTGACCTTGGCCTGTGAACAACTGCATAAAAACTTTAACATTGAGCATATCTTTTGAATGGTAAGTGATAGTTCTTTCATACTTTGCATGTGTATTCCTTGTGGAGAGACCTTTCAGTTGGTACCAGAATATTTGACCTTGTGACCTTGACCTTGGCATGTGACTGTCCGGTAAAATTTCACCAAAAAATGAAATTATATTTTGTTTTATTAGCCGAGTTGCGACGAAGTCGAACTCGGCTTATAATTTGATGATTGGTGTCTGGGCGTCCGGGCGTCTGGGCGTCCGGGCATCCGGGCGTCAACTTTTGGTTTCCGCACGATATCTTGAGAACCACATGTCATATGTAAATGAAACTTTGCACAGACATGAGTTATGATTAGAGGAAGATCCCTATTGATTTTGGGGTTTGTGTGACAAAGGTCAAGGTCACAAATTCTAAAAATAGAACAAAAATTNCCTCCACTTTTGGGGAACCAGTATTGATGATCCCTGGTGTAATCAAAGTACTGATAACAATGATAAACAGAACACAATGAGTTGGCTATAAATGTTCCCAAAAAAGGGGGGGTGAAAATTGTTTTCTTAATAATGCTTGGATAATGATTGGAATTGTTCATTTGGGTGACTTCTGTGTTTGCATCCAATTGCAATCATCATTTGATGTGATTAAACTTTTCTGTTGATACAAGAATTTATGAATTTATTCCTACAAATTATTTTGTCAGAAGGACATTCATTGTTCAAAGTTGCTAAATGTTTCTTCTTTACTTCTACCCGGGGGCATAAATGTTTCACAAAACACATCTTGTTCTTTATATATCTCTCAATATCAGAAATTCATAAAACTCAAGAGCAAGAAAAGTGGCTTTAAATGTCTTCAAAACCTTTTTAGGGCCCACATTCAGATGCGGGTGCCCTATAGTTTTCACTTTGTCTGTCTGTCCGTCTGTCTGTCAACAGTTTTTTCTGTCACAGATTTCTTGGCTCCTACTGGAGGGAATGATTTGAAATTCGGTCTGAAGCTTGGAAATGATGAGTTGTATTGTGTAAGCAATTTTCAAGTTTGTCAGACATCCACTTCCTGTTTGCCTATACTTTGATTTTTTACTATAAATCAAATTTTCTGTCACAGATTTCTTGGCTCCTACTGGATGGAATGATTTGAAATTTGGTCTGAAGGTTGGAAATGATAAGTTGTATTGTGTAAGCAATTTTCAAGTTTGTTGGACATCCTCTTCTGTTTGCCCATACTTTGAAGTTTGTTCTGAAGCTTGGAAATGATGAGTTGCATTGTGTAAGCAATTTTCAAGTTTGTCGGGCACCCACTTCCTGTTTGCCGATACTTTGATTTTTTACTATAAATCAAATTTTCCGTCACAGATTTCTTGACTTTTACTTGAGGGAATTATTTGAAATGTGGTCTGGAGCTTGAAAATGATGAGTTGTATTGTATACACGGTTTTCAAAATTGTAAAATGTCCACTTCTTGCTTGCCAATACTTTGACTTTTTACTGTTCACCAAATTTTCATCATAAGATTTATTAACTTTTATTGGCTTAAATAATTTTAGCTAAGAAATGATAGGGTTTGGTTAAACTTCAGGAAATCACTATATGTGTCAGACAGAATTTGAATCCACACTTACCTGAAATTGACTTTTGCCCCAAGTTTCAGGATTAAAATTGCGGGGCACTTCCGAAAACGCCAGTTTTCTGTATCTAGTTGGCTCAAAATATTTAGTAATTATATCAGAGACATAAAGAAAACAGAGATTAGAAACTAGTTGATGTTGTTAAAATTATACTCCCATGATGCAACAAAATACATTCAGAACTCTTCATAATTTAGTAAAATTTTCGATAGTAGTGTTATTGTTTATACATGTGCATAATGATTATTTACTTGATATTTCACTCAATTATATGTTATTCGGGAATCTTCACAGGGGATACGGGTTCATATTCCCAGCTCAGGGGATATAGGGCACAGACAGGGAATATGAACCCGTATCCCCTGTGAAGCCCGAATAACAATTATATTCTGGTAGAAGTGCTACATTTGTTCCTTTAAAAGCGTTTAAAATTTGTGATTTTTCTACCACGGGGATACGGTCTCATATCCCCTGTCAAGCTAACCAATCAAATTGCAGGATTCACTTGGATATTTCACTTCTGCAGAATATTTCCTGATATTTTCATTCAGTTTCAATTGAAATTATGGGAGTTGTTAACTCAAATATAAAAACCCTTGGATTCGTGGGAAATCTCACATGTGCTTTTACCAAGTTTTATATAGGATTAACTAAGTTTCCCATCTCCAGATCTGTATTTATATATCTAATTATATCCTTCATTTTATCTAAGTACAACAAAGATTATTTGGTGATCATTGGTGACACTTTCTGTATATTTCAATTCTATATGTCAATATTAAACTTATAGATTTTTATTCCCTTTATAAAGTATTTTACCGAGCCGGTCTATATATCCTATATAGACCGGACAGTCGGTCTATATATAGTTGTGTCCGGATATTTTAACAAGTCGATTCCGGAAATGAGTCTATGATTAGTTATCATTTCAAAATGTCGTCTGGCAGGTTCGCCTCGCTAAGCAGGTCTGGGCGACCCTGGTTTTCCGAGGAAGGGTCGTCCATCTTTGTTTACTCGATTTTCCGAGTATGACGGTCACAAGTTTCCTCGCAAAATCAAGGAAAATTATCTATCGCCGATTTTTTACACCTGTAACTTAATTGGTTCAACGGTCACACCTGAAATTTTATAATTTAACTTTTAAAACATTAATACAAATATTTACCGAGCAAAATGAAATTCTACCGTGCAACTTCGGAGATATTGAATCTGAAAGTTGACACATCTGAAAACCTTTAAAATGACCGGAAGTTAGAGAAAATAGTATTTTATTACGTTTTTAAACTCATTTTATTCACTTTATCAGTTTTGTTTTGACAATAAAATAATTACAAACTAAATCAAAGAGATTTGTTCTACCATATTCGTCTCTGGTTCTACAAATTTGGCAACTGACTATAATGATAATTGAAGAAAAAATCATAAAATTACGCTAAAGCAGAAGCTCTGTATTGTATACAAAAATACTTTTGTTTTAAATGAAGGAAAATTTGTAATTCAAAATAACACAAGAATGTTATCAGTCACTCCTAACAAATTTCTTTATCCTACATGTATTTAACAACAAAATTCTTTTAAGACTGACATAAGAAAATCGAAGTGTTCCAAGGTGCAGCTTTACTTGTGATCTGAATCATGTGAATTGGCTTGTCAATACTTTTTAAAAAAATTTAATTATCAATTTTCAAACAAGAATACTATTGTAGAGAAATTAATGAAATCAGGTTAAATATTGATTAGATGATAATTAATTAAATAAGATCAAATAAGTAAAACGAATTTGAAATATACAAGTTTCAGGTAATTTACTTCTGTAACAATATCTCCTTAGTCTTTTAAGTATTTTCCACATAATTAAACTTGATTACAATTTTGATAAGGAAAAAATAAAAGAAAAATAATAAAACAAACAAAATAAATTCAAAATAATTCGAAAAATTGAATCAAAGATAAAAAAAAAATCAAGTGACAATTATTCAGAAAACCAAACA
>MJUU01059092.1:294587-305008 GCA_002080025.1 Modiolus philippinarum | reverse complement strand
CACATCTACAGACTATATGCAACAATTCTATAACAAAATTAAATCCCTAAATCCATAAATGTAGGAGGAGTTTGTGTCACATGCCACATGTGTAAAAATTGACATCATGGGGCCTCTTGTTTGCACCAAGACCAATATCGAAAATCCGAACGCTTATTGCGCATCTGCAGACTATATGCAACAATTCTACAACAAAATTAAATCCCTTAATCCAAAAATGTAGGAGGAGTTTGAGTCACAAGAAAAGTGTGACGGACGGACGGACAGACGGAGGGTATAACATTATCCCCGAACTTTCTTCGAAAGTGCAGGGATAAATATAAGTGTCAAAACGACACATATTCCTTGTCGGTGGTACCCTGCAATGGTCCCACCATCTCCCCTCTCTTTATTGGACTACCTATGGCAATAAACAGGTGCCAGTGAAGTTCCACCTAAGGTCAGTGCCAAACAACAGGCAGAGGCAGAATCCAAAAGAGCCCAGCCTACATTTCTTTGTCAACATTTAAAAAACATCTTTTTCATGCTTTTAAATTCAAGAAATTTTGTTATACTAAAAAAAATTTTGTGGGACTGACACAAAAATTGAACTTGCCAGTCCCATGACTGACAGACTAAAAAGTCTTATTATGAACTCAGTTTGTAAGAGAAACAATTTGTATTCAATTTTGCATTAATTTTTTTTTCAGAGGAAACAGAATTACATTACCTTATCAACAATGCAGGTGTGATGATGTGTCCAAGGGAAGTAACTGAAGATGGTTTTGAGTCACAATTTCAAGTTAACTTTCTAAGTAAGAATAATATTATAATTTAAGAACAGAATTTAACTCGATTAGAAACTAGAGGATGACATGCCCCCCACAGGTTGAATCAAATTGGGATTTCTTAGTAATATTTGTGTCTGTAAGACACATATGATGCCCCGCTAAACACATGATACTATAGGAGTTGCCAAGATAAACTATGTACCCTCTATTATTTAATCACCCCAAAAAAAATAGCCGAAATCAAAATATATACCACATACATATCTTCAATACAAGTACAAATAAACTGCAAAATAAAAGCTTCCTAGCATCAAAACTGTAGGAGGAGTTGTGCGGACAATCTGTGTACCATCTATTAACAATTCACCAAAAAATGACTTAAGTTCAACAATGCATATTTCCAAAAATGCATCAAAATCAAATCCCTTACCACATGCACATCTTCAATATAGGTACAAATGATCTGCAAAATAAAAAACTTCCCAGCATCAAAACTATGGGAGGTGTTGCGCGGACAAACTATGTACCCTCTATTACAAAATCAACCCAAAAATGACTAAGTTCAACAGTTTATAATTTTCACAAAAATGAACCAAAATCAAAATCCTTATCAGGTGCACATCTTCAATATATGTACAAAAGATCTACAAAATAAAAACTTCCTAGCATAAAAACTGTTGAGGAGTTGTGCAGAAAAACCATGTACCCCCCTCAGACGGAGGGAAGAAGGACGGACGGACAGGGGTAAAACAATATGCCCCCCGACTTATCGTTGCAGGGGTATAAAAAAGATCGTTGTTCATGCTTTTAAATGCTATTGACCTTGAAACCAACAAAGCCAAAATAAAATACAAAAGGTCACAATAATATATAGAAATACATAAAAAAATGTAAAAAACAATACACAAAATAAATCAAAATATTACACAAAAAGGTTAAAAGAATAATGAAAAGAGTCAAGAAACAGCCATAATCAAGAGAACTGGTTCTTCAAGATTTTTATTGCCCTTAAATAGAAATATGATCAAAATCACCAACACTATTTCTATAGAAATGAAAAATAATATCTCTTATTTTTCACAACTTCTAATATTTTGAGTATTTTAGGATCCATCATTTCTGTTTTTACAGTTAGTTTACTGGAAATTCTACTCTACGGATGAAAACTTTGACAAAAATTTTCATCCATAGAGTGGTACAATAAAAATTTAAAATATCGGAAAACAGGAAGTAGTTTCAAGGCAAACCTGAAAATAGCTTACATGATACAACTCATCATCACGAAGCTTTAGACCAAATATCAAAGTATTGTACCACTCTACGGATGAAAATTTTCGTCAAAGTTTTCTTAGCCTCTACAATTGGGAATGATTTGATATTTGGTGTAAAGCTTCATGATGATGAGTTGTATTGTGTAAGTTATTTCCAGGTTTGCCGTGCCACTACTTCTTGTTTGCCAATACTTAAACTTTTTATTATACCACTCTATGGGAATAATTTGATATTTGGTCTGAAGCTTCATGCTGATGATGAGTTGTATCGTGTAAGCTATTTTCAAGTTTGCCGTGCCACTACTTCCTGTTTGCCCATACTTTAACTTTTTATTATACCACTCTATGGATGAAAATTTTCGTCAAAGTTTTTTTGGCTTCTACAACTGGGAATAATTTGATATTTAGTCTAAAGCTTCATGATGATGAGTTGTGTATCATGTAAGCTATTTTCAGGTTAGGAAGTAAACTTTTCTGTACAGTAATCAACAATTTAAGAATTCAAAGATTTATGCAGTAAGCTAAAGATAATTGAGTTAAATATGTACAGAACCAGGATAAAATTTGTCTCTTGATATATCAACCACACTTAGACTTCGTTTGCTAGATACGAGAAACTTATTTGCAGGTATTATATTTTAATTGTACATTCCAATTCATTTCACTGTGGTTATGATATCTTGCCCACAATACAATTACAGAATTAAAATAAATAAAAAGGAGTATTTCCCCAAAAAATCCCAAACAGAATGTTAATTTTAAAATATTTTCATAAACAAATGTTGATAATTTGGTACAATGGAAGTGACTGCGTATTGCGGGGCCCTCCTGTGTTCAGCAGTAACTCTAGTTTACTTTTGCTGACATTATATTTGTTATTTGCTCAATATATGATGTAATTTTTGACTGAGTCTTAATTATATTCTCTTTACAGGTCCATTTTTATTAACACATCTTCTTCTAGATATACTAAAATCTTCAAAGCCATCTAGGATAGTTAATTTAATTGCCCCAGCTTATTCTTTGGGAGAAATAAAGTTTGATGATATCAGTTTAGAAAAGGACTACACACCGTCAGGAGGTTTTGGACAGAGTAAGCTAGGTCTGGTCCTGTTTGGTATCAGACTTGCTCAACAACTAGACAGTAAGTATCACATCATGTAAATTAAGAAATTATTGCCATATGTGAAAAAATTTGACAGATTACAGTTTTGATTTTTGTGAGGCAGAGAAGACCGTTATCACTATTTTCTTTTATCTCATATTCTGATTCATCTCTATTGACTGTGCCTCATTGTTCCTTTTTAGTGTAAGGTCCAAAATTAAGGACAAAAATTTGCGATCCTCACCTCTTTTTGGAGTTATGTATATTGTCAAAAGCTGTCTCATTATTATTTTTGGGTAATAAAAGGATATTATAAATGCCTAATCACACCCATATCAGAGACATATAAAACCAGAGACTGGCAACTCAACAAATTCTAGCCATCGATACCCCATTTCAAAAAATAAATCACTAATATTTCTTAAATATATTGAAAATATGGAAATAAAATTGATGATTGTTCCATGGAACACTTGTGTGGTCTGCACTACAAAAGAGTCATTTTTTGGCCCAGTGAACCTCTGAAATCTGTAAAATTAGAATTTAAGTACAATGTATTAGGTGCATGGCTAGATTAGGAGAAAGACATAGTCGGCAAATTTGTTTAGAATATGAATACAGTATTGGGGACTTGCAGATTAAGAATCTGAATTTACAAATGATCTATGTTGGCTTGGCAAACCTCTTTAATTTGTAAAAACAAAATTTTAAGTATAATGTGCATAACAAGACCTGATAAACAACATATACTTGAAGTTTGGTTGGAATCTGACTGGCATTTTTGAAGGGGTCTAAGATTAACAAACAAAATTAATAAATGAGCTTTTTGTGTTCCGCCAACCTCTAAAAACTGTAAAGTATCAGGTGCACAGTTATAACAAGTGATCAACATATTCTGAAAATTTGGTTGGAATATTACTTATAGTTTTGTAGGAGTTCCACATTAACAAACTGAATTAACAAATGAGCTGTTTTGGCTCAGTGAACCTCTAAAATCTGAAAAATCATAATTTTATGTATCAGATGCACAACAAGATCAGGTGAACAATATATCTTGCAAGTTTGGTTGGAATCTGACTTATAGTTGTGATGGAGTTGCAGATTAACAAACCAGATTAACAAATGAGCAATTTTGGCTCTGTGAACCTCTTATTCTGTAAAATCTAAGTATCAGGTGCACAACTATATCAGGTAAACAACATATCCTGAAAGTTTGGTTGGAAACTGACTAGCAGTTTTGAAGGAGTTGCAGATTCAAAAACTGACAAGACTCACAAATGAGCAATTTTGACTCTGTGAAGCTCTGAAAACTGTAAAATCAAAATTCTAAGTATCAGGTGCACATCTACACCAGGTGAACAACATATCCTGAAAGTTTGGTTGGAATTTGACTAGCAGTTTTGAAGGAGTTGTTGAGTCAAAAACCAATATACTCACAAATGAGCAATTTTGGCTCTGTTAACTCTAAAATCTGTAAATTCTAAGTATCAGGTGCACAACTACGCCAAGTGAACAACAAATCCTGAAAGTTTGGTTGGAATCAGACCCGTAGTTTTGAAGGAGTTGAGGATTCAAAAACTGACGGACAACGACGACAACAATGTAAGATGACGGATAGTATTCCCTGTGTTGACTCTGCTTACAACAGGCGACACAAAAACTACATTTACTGCAACTACAAAGTAAGTGAATTTCACAGTTTACATAACTAGAAAGTTGTACCGTCAAAAATAAAAGAGCAAATTCATAGAAGGCACGCCAGGATGTAGTGTTTAACTCTTTAAATCATTTGAATTTTTACAGTGAAGTCCTTGCTTTATTTATCAATATCTGTTTTATTAGGCAAAATAAAAAAATACATTAGCTTCTCAGGCCCCTGCCTCATCTCTTTTCTGGGAACTAATTTTACTTTTTTATTCAAGTTTCAAATAAAAAAAAAATGAAATTCACCTGCCTCATCAAGTTTTGGGCATTTCAGCAATGTAAAAAGATGCCTCATCATGATTTTGAACCAATAAAAATAAAAATCTTCTCCCTCCCTGCCTCATCATTTTTTTTCAGAAAAATGGCCTGAGAATCTAATCATTATTTTTGTATGGCCTTAGCTCACCTGGATATAGTCTGTCCAAACAACATGGCCAAAGTTGCAAAAAGTAGAACATAATGGTAAATTGCATTAAAAAAAAAATATATATATACATAATTCAAAAACTGTTTGCAGATTTCAAATTTCTGACATGGGGGAGGGTGTAAAAATTTTCAAGATCTATCCACCTTGCAATTTTGAAGAAAATCTGATGACCCTTTTAGAGTTATTGTCCCTTTCTAATGAAATTTTCAAAATTTTAATGCTTTTTTTTTGTCTTTTTTTTTCAAATATAACATATAGAGATTAAGTTTAATTGCAAAAATATTCAGCATATGAAGATCTACTCATTTGGCAATTTTGAAGAAAATCTGAAAACCAAGATAGGTGTAATATCCCTTTATTGGTCAAATTTTTCATAATTTTATACCTTTTGTCACATTTCAAAAATAGTTTGAGATAGAGGTAAAGTTTTAAAAGCAAAAATATTCAGCATATCAAGATCTACCCACATGGAATTTTGAAGAAAATCCAAAAACCAATATAGGAGATTTTGCAATTTATTGATCAAATTTTTCAGGATTTTATACCTTTTTACTTATATTTGAGAAAAAGTTCAACATGGAAGCAAGGAACTCGGTTAAACATTTGACCCAATTGGAAAACATTCTCTAAGATCTCATTCTCAAAAACTACTAGGCCAATTGGAAGCAGCCTAGGTCACAATAGTCTTTAGTTGGCTCTTTTTCAAAATGTGTCAGGTAAGTCAGCATCTGCCGCCAGCAGAGAATATAGTTAAACTTTGGACACAATGGGAAAGCATTCAAAGGTTCTCCTCTGAAACAACAAAGCTAATTTTGACCCAAATTGTCACAATTGATCTTGGTTGGTTTCATTTAAGAGACATGTCTGGCAAGTCCACATTTCATCCAAGATGGCTAGAAGCAGGGAGTTTAGTTTGATATTGAACCCAATTGGAAACATATGCAAAGATCTCTCTGAAACTACAAAAAAATGTGTTCTAGGATAATTGGAAATAAATTTGCTCACAATAGTCCTTAATTGGCCCCCTTTGAAAAATATGTTCACCAGCTCCACATCACATCCAAGATGGCTGCCAGCTTAGAACATAGTGTAACATTGAACCCAATGGGAAAGCATTCAAATCTTCTCCTCTGAAGCAACAAAGTCAGTTTGATCCAAACTTGGTCACAATAGACCTCGATGGTCCCTTTACCTTTTTTTGAGGAGACAAAATAAAATCTATTATGAACAAGTTTGTTCCAATTCGCCTTGTAGTTTCAGAGGAAAAGATCTATGAATGTGCTTCCCATAAGTCCAATGTTAAACTAATTTCCCTCCTGGCAGCCATCTTGGATGAAATGTGAACTTAATGGCCACCAGGAGGGAAATTAGTTTAACATTGGACTTATGGGAAACACATTCATAGATCTTTTTCTCTGAAATTGGAACCAAACTTGTTCATAATCGATTTTATTTTGTCTCCTTCAAAACAGGTGAACAGCAAGTCTTCACAATTTCCAAAATGGTTGCCATTAGGAAATATAGTTTCCAATCTCTGGTTTTATATGTCTCTGCCAGTAATCAGAGTATGGTCTAAATCCCATTCAAATTAAGGGTCGATTCAATAAATGTGTCCCTGCCTGACTTTATTGACGGTGGCAAATGGCATGATGTTGTGTATGATTTGTTGACCTTTCTTTATCAATAACTGAAAGTCTCTTTGTAAAGACCACAAAATGCAACATTATGTATGAATATACATATAGTGTTTAGTCAGTTTCATTTGAAATTTTATGTTTGTTTTAACACTGAAGCTGGTAAAAGATATACACATCACAAACATGCGATAGGGACAGATTTATTATATCCCCCATACCCCCAAAAAACAAAGTTTGTGGGGGTATATAGGAATCACCCTGTCTGTCTGTCTGTCTGTCCCTCCGTCCGTCCGTCTGTCCACACTTCTCGTAAGCGCAACTCCTCTTAAACCACTGATAGGATTTTTATGAAACTTTACACAAAGGAAGGACACTATATGGAGATGTGCATGAAGGAATACAATTATTGTCCAAAACCAGGAAGGGGAGATAATTTGACTTTGACTTTTTGTTGATTCCCCATGTATGGGTTACAACGTAAGCGCAACTTCTCTTAAGCCACTGGAAGGATTTTGATGAAACTTTACACAAAGGAAGGACACTATATGGAGATGTGCATGAAGGATTATGATTATTGTCCAAAATCAGGAAGGGGAGATAATTCGACTTTGACTTTTCGTTGATTCCCAATGTATGGGTTACCTCGTAAGTGCAACTCCTCTTAAACCACTGGAAGGATTTTGATGAAACTTTACACAAAGGAAGGACACTATATGGAGATGTGCATGAAGGAATATAATTATTGTCTGAAACCAGGAAGGGGAGATTATTCGTCTTTGACTTTTTGTTGATTCCCTATGTATGGGTTACCTCGTAAAACCCTAGAAGGATTTTGATGAAACTTTACACAAAGGAAGAACACTATATGTAGATGTGCATGAAGGAATATGATTATTGTTTGAAATCAGGAAGGGGAGATAATTCGACTTTGATTGTCGTTGATTTCTCTTGCAATTATTTTTTTTTTCCAAGAAAAATTTTTAAGCATAGATATTGTGAAGTCAAACTGTTGGAGAGAGATACTTTTGTCATTGTTATCCTCTTGAAAAATTGTTTTCAAAGTGTTGTAATGAAATTTCTCTAATGCTTATGATTTTTGTGTAAAATGTCAAATAAGCTAAAAAAAATCATATTTGTCTGATTTAGACTGAGTATTATCATTGGAATCCTTGTAAAAAGTTCTTTCTTGAAGATTGTATCATTGTGTCCATACTAGTATTGTGTCAACACTTGTACTGTGTCCACACCTGTATTGTGTCCACACCAACTTAAATTTGCACTTACCATATCAATCCAGGGTTCAATGAGCAAGGGGTATATTTGGCTGCCATTCGGCAACAGCTCTTGTTGAATCGGTTCTAAAACTTCCAGTTACATAAATTGTACCTGGAAGTTTTTACATTTTCTCTGAAAATTTATGACATACAAAAACTTTTATGCCCTGCCCACGAATTTGGAAGGGGCATCTGGTGTTACCCTTATCCGTCCTTCCGTCCGTCCATCCGTTAAGTTTTGCGTTAAGGTATATTTCTCAGAAACTGTAAGAGGTAGATCTATAATAGTAGGCCAGTAGGTAGATATTTGATAACACTACAGAGTTCACTATATAGCTAGGTAGTTTGACTCTTTGACCTACATTTCATGCTTGAGTGACTGGTTAAATTTTGTGTTTAAGTCCAGTTCTCAACAACTACACATTATGGGACAATGATGTTTCATCTAATTAATTGCCTTGATGAGTACTATCTAAATCATTGACAATTAGGTGGCTTTGACCTACATTTTACGCTTCAGTGACTTTGGTTAAGTTTTGTGTTAAAGTCCATTTCTCAACAACTACACATTATTGGACAATGATGTTTCATCTAATTAATTGCCTTGATGAGTACTATCCAAATCATTGACAATTAGGTGGCTTTGACCTACATTTTATGCTTCAGTGACTTGGGTTAGGTTTGCGTTAAAAGTCCATTTCTCAACACCGACTCATTATAAGACAATGATGTTTTATCAAATTAATTGCCTTGATGAGTACTACCCAAATCTTTGACAATTAGGTTCCTTTGACCTACATTTTACGCATCAGTGACTTTTGTTCAGTTTTGCGTTTAAGTCTATTTCTCAACTACTGTGTATTGTAGCATCATGATATTTTACTTTAACATTCATTCAAAGGAGATCTGACTATTTCACAATTAATTTGGTGTCCATAACCTACATTTTATGGTTGAATGACTTTGTTTAAATTTTGCATTTCATCACAATTCATTTTCCTATAAATTTATTGGCAGGGCATCCGTGTCTTACAGACACATTTTCTAGTTTAGAATACAATTTTATTGTGAAATCTCTGTGTCACATGATGAGACTTGCAGACCCTATTAACTGTTCAATGTATGTGTTTTAACTACTGTAACAGTAGGTTGATTGTTTTTACCATTTTTGTCTTTCACTGTTAAAAAAGGGTAAAAATTTTGATTGGTACATTTCAGAGGATGAAGCAGTTTCAGTACACCAAGTATTACCTGGTATTGCTAATACTAAAATTTACAGACATATGCCATTTCAACAAAGTGGATTTATAGCTCTATCGTTTGCACCATTATTATGGTTTTTGATGAAGACGCCAGATGATGGAGCTCAGACTGTTTTATATGCTGCATTATCTCAGCTAGCTGGAAAAACTACTGGATTATTATACAAGTAAGTGTCACTAATCATTTCTCCAGACTGTCTTATATGCTGCATTATCTCAGCTAGCTGGAAAAGCTATAGGATTATTATACAAGTAAGTGTTAGCAATCATTTTGATTGCCCATGGCAAAATTTGTAGCAGTATAAGTTAGAGGCAATAATGGTAGTGTGTTCTCATTAATTAAGTGTCATACCCTAGGTTGAAGAGTCGATATGGTAGTTTACCTGTACTATCAATCACTGTGGCCTCTTACCTCCTAATTATGAATTTATGCCACAATTTTCAAACAAAGAAAAAGGTGCATTCAACTTCCAACTGTATGTGTATGTAATAAGGTATGTCAATAGCTGCCTAAGTTCAGTGGTTCTTTCTGGGTGGTTTGGCTTCCTCTTCCACTAAAACTGACTGCCATGATACAGCTGAAATACTGCTGAAAGTGGCACTTAACCCTATGCAAACAAACAAACAAGCCTAATGAATGAAATATTATTACGCCATAAACATATATACAGAGATGCCAACTCCTCTGATTTCGGCGGAGTTTCCCTGATTTTTATGCCAAAAATCCGCTCTCCGATCTTGTCATGAAAAAACTCCTATTTTTTCCAATTCGGAATTTTTTTGTAATCGGGACTAAAATTGGTGGATTTTTATAATAATGATCACTTCCATGCTTGAAAATCCTGTTTAAATAATAGTTGTCTGATTCAGATTGATAAAAATGGCCGATCTTGACAGAAAACGTGGGATACAAAAGCCCAAAAGTTTCTGAATTCCCAGAGCTTCTGAGAGTCTCAAGCTGCCCATGACCC
>MJUU01059092.1:281389-293860 GCA_002080025.1 Modiolus philippinarum | reverse complement strand
TTTTCTCAGTAACTATAAATGGTAGGTCAATGATATTTGGTATATAGGTTGGTCTTGAGTATTACATGACAGTCTGCTGTATGGCTTTTTGTCTTTGACCTCAATTTCACAGTCCATTTTTTGCTTTGTCTAGTTTCTCAGTAACTATAAGTAGTAGGTCAATGATATATGGTATGTATGTTTGTCTAAGGTAGTACACGACAGTCTGTCATATTGCTTTTGTCCTTGACCTCAATTTCATGGTCTAGTGAGCATGTTAAGTTTTGTGATTAGGTCATTTTCTCAGTAACTATAAGTGGTAGGTCAATGAGATTTGGAATATTGGTTGGTCTTGGGTAGTACATGACAGTCTGCTATAAGGCTTTTGTCATTGACCTCAATTTCACAGTCCAGTGATCATGTTAAGTTTCCCATTATCTATTAATGTAAGGTCAATAATATTTGGTATATAGGTTTGTCTTAGATGGAACATGACAGCCTGCTATTTGGCTTTAGCCCTTGACCTCATTTTCACAGTCTTGTGAACATGTTTGGTTTTTCAGTACCAGTGGTAGGCATGCTATATTACTTTTGTCACTTACCCTAATTTCACATGTTAAGTTTTCTGATTTAGTCAGTTTGAGTTTTCACATCAATTTTGTTACCAAGTAGGGATGGGCAAGACATCAATTTGGGTCCACACTTGTATAGATAGTGGTGATTTATCAAGTTTTTTCAGTTAAATAAAATTATACATGTATTGTCACCAGTGAAAATATAGGATGTCTAGTCACTGGAGAAAGTGACATCACAATATGTCATCATCAAGTTAACAACTGGCGAATTTAAATGAAAAAATAATCTCTGTCTAGAATTTCGGTTTTTGGATAGAAAAAAATCTATATAACAAAAAGCATAACTAATAAACCATCATGAATATCAGTAAAAATGTCACTCATGTCGATCAATGCAGTGGATAAAACTTGGCACAGAACAAATTCTGGGACTTGTTTAATCCTTCTGCACTGTTTGGCACTCGTAACATTTTTGTTGATATTCACCATGGTAAATTATACATGGTAGTTATACTGTAAATAATAAAAACATGCCAGTTAAATAAAACATTTGTTGTTTTTTCAGGTGCCAGAATATATATTTGTGGTAAAAATAAAGAAGAGGGAGAAACCTGTGTGGATGAAATGAGGAAAACAACAAAGAATGAAAATATTTTCTTTATTCCATGTGATCTACGATCATTTAAATCTGTGAGAGATTTTGTTGAAGCATTTAAAAAAAGTAAGTCATTTGGGCTCTTATTTGACAATCAAGTTTTGTTGTTTTGTGAGAAATGTATCAATTTATGTAAGCAAAAAATGTTTTGAAGGCACACAATGTATAATTTGACTGGAAACTGCACATTTATTCTTTCCAAAATTATGTATTGGTTGTGGGTGTCTAGAAAAGGTACATTCAGATATCCAATGAGTTTTATGTAGCTTTTTCTTATTGAATCTTTAAGCGGCAAAATGTCACTTTTCTGTGATTATAATCTTACAGTCTCAACATTTGTAAAAATAAGCACTGTTTGTTTCCTGATGTGTTCGTTATTTGACATTAAGAATTCATGATAAAATTCCAATTTGAGAACATTTCCTGACAAAAAAATTACATAAGAAGATGCCCAGGAATTAAAAGGCCCTATACAGCCAAATAAACAGAATAGAAGACCAGAAGGGTGTTTTACTACTAAATGGAAACGTGGGACGGAATGGCTACAAAACACAGTATGATCAAAATTGATGTACTAGCAATATTTGCAAAACCCTGTGTAAATTTTGGAAATGATAACCTTTGTATGTAACAGATTTAATAGATTACAACAAGTTCAGAACTAGTGCAACTAATGACAATGAAAAATATAAGTGTCAAAACGACACATATTCCTTGTCGGTGGTACCCTGCAATGGTCCCACCATATCCTCTCTCTTTATTGGACTACCCATGGCAATAAACAGGTACTAATGAAGTGCCACCTAAGGTCAGTGCCAAACAACAGGCGGAGGCAGAATCCAAAAGAGCCCAGCCTACATTTCTTTGTCAACATTTAAAAATCATCTTTTTCATGCTTTTAAATTCAAGAAATTTTGTGGCACTAACAAAAATTTTGTGGGACTGACAGAAAAATTGAACTTGCCAGTCCTATGACTGAAAGACAATAAAGTATTCTTATGAACTCAGTTTGTAAAAGAAATAATTTGTATTCAATTTTTGCTTTAAATTTCTTTTCAGAGGAAACAGAATTACATTACCTTATCAACAATGCAGGTGTGATGATGTGTCCAAGGGAAGTAACTGAAGATGGTTTTGAGTCACAATTTCAAGTTAACTTTCTAAGTAAGAATAGTGTGTGTAGTATAATTTAAGAACAGAATTTAACTCAATTAGAAACTAGAGGATCACATGCCCCCTTGCAAGGTTAAATCAAATTGGAATTTCTTAGTAATAATTGTGTCTGTAAGACACATATGATGTCCTCGCTTAACACATGTTACTATAGGAGTTGCCAAGATAATCTATGTACCCTCTATTACTTCATCACCAAAAAAAAAAATTAACCAAATCAAAATATATACCACATGCATATCTTCAATACAGTACAAATAAACTGCAAAATAAAATCTTCCTAGCATCAAAACTGTAGGAGGAGTTGTGCAGACAATCTGTGTACCATCTATTAACAATTCACCAAAAAATGACTAAGTTCAACAATGCATATTTTTCAAAAATGCATCAAAATCAAAATCAGTACCACATGCACATCTTCAATATAGGTACAAATGATCTGCAAAATAAAAACTTCATGGTATCAAAACTTTAGGAGGAGTTGCGTGGACAATCTATGTACCCTCTATTACGAAATCAACCCAAACATGACTAAGTTCAACAGTGTATAATTTTGACAAAAATGAACCTAAATCAAAATCCTTCCCACATGCACATCTTTAATATAGGTACAAATGATCTGCAAAATAAAAACTTCCCAGCATGTTACTATAGGAGTTGCCCAGATAAACTATGTACCCTCTATTACTTAATCACCAAAAAAAATTAACCAAATCAAAATATATACCATATGCATATCTTCAATACAGTACAAATAAACTGCAAAATAAAAGCTTCCTGGCATAAAAACTGTAGGAGGAGCTGTGCGGACAATCTGTGTACCCTCTATTCTAAAAAAATGACTAAGTTCAACAGTGTATAATTTTAATAAAAATGAACCAAAATCAAATTCCTTCCCACATGCACATCTTCAATATAGGTACAAATGATCAGCAAGATTAAAAACTTCCTAGCATCTAAACTGTAGGAGGAGTTGCACGGACAAACTATGTACCCTCTATGAAAAATCACTAAAAATGACTAAGTTCAACAATGTATATTTTTGACAAAAATGCACCAAATTCAAAATCCTTATCACATGTACATCTTCAATATATGTACAAAAGATCTACAAAATATAAACTTCCTAGCATAAAAACTGTAGGAGGAATTGCGCGGACAAACCATGTACTCCCCTCGGATTGATGGAAGACAGACGGATCGACAGGGGTCAAGCAATATCCCCCCCCCCCCCGAATTATCGTGGCGGGGCATTAAAAGGATTGTTGTTTGTGCTTTTAAATTGTATTGACCTTAAAACCAACAAAGCCAAAATAAAACACAAAAAGTCACCATTATATATATAGAAATACATAATAAATGTAAAAAAAAATACACATAATAAATCAAAATATTACACAAAAAGGTTAAAAGAATAATGAAAAGAGTAAAAAATCAGCCATAATCAAGAGAACTGGTTCTTCATGTTTTTTATGGCCCTTAAATAGAAATATGATCAAAATCACCAACACTATTTCTATAGAAATGAAAAATAATATCTCTTATTTTTCACAACTACTAATATTTTGAGTATATTAGGATCCATCATTTCTGTTTTTACAGTTAGTATACTCTTAAGTACTTGGACAGAATGTGTTAAAATAAATATTATTTCTGTCACCATTTATGTATTTAAATTGTTATTAACTATTCACTATTATGTCTGATAACTATTTTGTGGAATGGTGTACTTACATTCAGCAATGGTTAAGGCATTGGACTTTCAATCAAAATGGCGACCACTCACTACTGTGGTTCAAATCCTGTGTTTGTCAAGGTTTCAAAGCAACCACCATAGATGGCTGGTTTCACCAGTTTTCTACCTTAGAACTTCAAACTTTCTTCCTCCTCAAGTCTTGCCACCATGGGAGAAGCTCACAATTGCTAAATAGTCATTAAGCTCATTGTTGGTTTAAAAGCTTTTATATAGCTAATGTTCATTGTTGACTTGCTAACAGGTGTATCCCTGTAATTTACGATGTTAAATAAAACTTACAATTTTTTTAATGCTTGATATTTATTTACTTTTGCTGACATTATATTTGTTATTTGCTCAATATATGATGTAAGTCTTAATTATATTCTCTTTACAGGTCCATTTTTATTAACACATCTACTTCTAGATATGCTAAAATCTTCAAAGCCATCTAGGATAGTAAATTTAATTGCCCCAGCTTATTCATTGGGAGAAATAAAGTTTGATGATATCAGTTTAGAAAAGGACTACACACCGTCAGCGGGTTTTGGACAGAGTAAGCTAGGTCTGGTCCTGTTTGGTATCAGACTTGCTCAACAACTAGACAGTAAGTATCACATCATGTAAATTAAAAAATTATTGCTATCTGTGAAAAATTTGACGGATTACAGTTTTGATTTATGTCAGGCAGAGAAGACCTTTATCACTATTTTCTTTTATCTCATATTCTGATTCATCTCTATTGACTCTGCCAAAGGTCCAAAATTAAGGACAAAAATTTGCGATCCTCAATTCTTTTTGGAGTTACGTATATTGTCAAAATGTGTCTCATTATTATTTTTGAGTAATAAAAGGATATTATAAATGCCTAATCACACCCATATCAGAGACATATAAAAGCATCGATACCCCGGCCATTTCAAAAAATGAATCACTAATATTTCTAAAATATATTGAAAATATGGAAATAAAATTGATGATTGTTCCATGGAACACTTGTGTCGTCTGCACTACAAAAGAGTCATTTTTTGGCCCAGTGAACCTCTGAAATCTGTAAAATTAATATTCAAGTATTAGGTGCATGGCAAATTTGTTTAGAATATGAATACAGTATTGGGGACTTGCAGATTAAGAAACTGAATTTACAATTGATCTATGTTGCCTTGGCAAACCTCTTTAATCTGTAAAAACAAAATTTGAAGGATAATGTGCATAACTAGACCTGATAAACAACATATACTGGAACTTGGGTTGGAATCTGACTGACATTTTTGAAGGAGTCTAAGATTTACAAACAAAATTAACAAATGAGCTTTTTGTGTTCCACCAACCTCTAAAAACTATAAAGTATCAGGTGCACAATTATAACTAGAGCCGTCGCCGAATGGCAACCAATCATGCCCCCACTCATTGAACCCTGAATCAATAGGGAAAGTGCAAATTTAAGTGTGTGTTGACACAGTACAAGTATGGACACAATGATATGCCTCTCCTTTTTCCAAAATACATATAAGGGAAGTTCTGAGCCCGAAAATCAATTCTGTGGATGCTAGGTAATCTTCCTGTGAAGTTTCATCCATTTTGAGGCACTTTGAATTTTCCCGCCTTTTTTAAAAAAAATTGAAAAAAATTTGAAAAAGATTCAGTTTCCATAGCAACGGCAGCCATTTTGAAAATTCTGAGACCAAAAATCATTTCTATGGGTGCTAGGCATCCTTCTTGTAAAGTTTCATCAAATTTGAAGCACTTTGAATTTTCCCGCCTTTTTTCAGTTTCCATGGCAACAGCGGCCATTTTGAATATTCCAAAAGATATATGTGTGCACATCTACTTATTGTAAGTTAGATTCCTTTGAAGTAGTTGGAACTTGTTGGCAAACTTTCTAATTAAAACATGAATAGTTGTGTTTTTCATTCATACGGACAGACGGACAAGAGTAAAACAATATGCCCCCCGACTTTTCGTCGCGGGGGCATAAAAAGTGATCAACATATTCTGAAAATCTGGTTGGAATACTACATATAGTTTTGAAGGAGTTCCACATTAACAAACTAAATTAACAAATGAGCTGTTTTGGCTCAGTGAACCTCTAAAATCTGTAAAATCATAATTTTATGTATCAGATGCACAACAAGATCAGGTGAACAACATATCTTGCAAGTTTGGTTGGAATCTGACTTATAGTTGTGATGGAGTTGCAGATTAACAAACCAGATTAACAAATGAGCAATTTTGGCTCTGTGAACCTCTTATTCTGTAAAATCTTAGTATCAGGTACACACTTATATCAGGTAAACAACATATCCTGAAAGTTTGGTTGGAAACTGACTAGCATAGGGATTCCCCTAGCCTTTTTAGAAGGGTAAAAACCCTGCCCTTTTTGTGTTTCCCCTTCTGCCCTTCTGACAACCAAAGTTTTCCCCTTCTGCCCTTTGAAAGTATATTTAAAAAAAAAACAAAAAAAAAAAATAGGTTGTATAAACATTTTACCATTACAAATATTTAAAAACAATGTAAATGGTCTCTTTAATGAAAGTAAATGATTATGGGATAATCGTAATGTGTATGTCAACGGAAATTATGTCCTTAGCTAGCTGTCAGTAACTGTGTGTATTGTCTTTATGTTTTATGTACTTCATTGTTAGGATACTTGTCTTGATAAGTTGGACTTTTTTCTAGTTTGATTTTTACTGTGAGTCTTTTTGTGTATTTATTTTTAGCCATTCACCACACATAGGGGGAGGGTTTGGATCCAAGAAAACGAGTTTAACTCCACAGCAATTTTTGCGCCTGTCCCAAGTCAGGAATATGTTGGTGATTGACTTGTCCATGTCTTCTAATAAAATTTAAGTTTCTTGATATTTGGGTTATTTGGTGTGGTTTGTTTCCATTGATTTATCCACTTTTTTACCCTTTTGGGGCCATTTAGGGCTTGCTATATGGTGTGAGGTTCCTCACTGTGTTGAAGACCGTAAGGTGACCCCTAGATGCTTTGTTTGGGTCGTTTTAACCTGGATATGGGATGTGGTCTCCTTGACATTTACCCCATTTCCTTTCTTTTTCATATGAACAATGATATCATGCTGCCAGATGTACATTTTTATTGACCACCTACTGATAAGTAGCCCTCCAATAAAATGTCCCCTTCTGCCCTTTCACCGGTGTCACTTTCTACCTGCCTCTATCAATCTTCTGTGGGAAACACTATAGCAGTTTTGAAGGAGTTGTGGAGTCGAAAACCAATAGACTCACAAATGAGCAATTTTGGCTCTGTTAACTCTAAAATCTGTAAAATCAAAATTCTAAGTATCAGGTGCACAACTACGCCAAGTGAACAACAAATCCTGAAAGTTTGGTTGGAATCGAAGCCGTAGTTTTGAAGGAGTTGGGGATTCAAAAACCGACGGACGACGCAGGACAACGACGGCGACGTAAGATGACGGATAGAATTCCCTATGTGTCGACTCTGCTTACAGCAGGCAACACAAAAACTATATTTACTGCAACTACAAAGTAAGTGAATTTTACAGTTTACATAACTAGAAAGTTAACGTCAAAAATAAAAGAGCAAATTCATACAAGGCATGCCAGGATTTTAAATTGTTGAAATTTTACAGTAAAGTCCTTGCTCTGTTTTATTAGCTCACCTGAATAAAGTCCAAAGAACATGGCCAAAGTTGAAATAGTAGAACATTATGGTAAATTGCATTTAAAAAAATATATATACGTGTGCCCGACATTCTGGGGGCCGCGAAAAGTAAAAAATATCAGTAAAGAAAATTATCATGAAACAAAGAAAATCTCTACTACTAAAAAATCGTTAAATATTAATGTCTCTGATACGAAAAGAATAACTTATTGTCTCTAGATCATTACTGAAATAAAATTTAAAAGATCTTAACTATCACTTTGAAAATTAACAGTCCATATATATTAAAAAAGGGGTGGAAAACAGTCACTTTAACTCTTTGATGTTCCAGGTTGATTCACCCACTTCCGAATATTCTCAGTTGCCCTCAAGCTGGCTAGACGTCTCAGTCATTCTCCAATTCCACTCGTTAAATGCTGCTTGGTAACATTTTCTTGATACGATGCATTATTGACCTCAAACGGGTAAAGTTTTACGATTGGTCTTGTTGTGTAAGAGTTTTTCATTTTAAATTTTGCCGCTCTAACTAGTCTATCCTTCCCTCGAATTAATTCAGTCACAATAGCCATTTTCCATGTAATCCTTGGCGCATCTTCGTGGACAAGAACTACATCGCCAACTCGGATAGATTCATTATTGTTTCCGCTAGCATTGTGGAATTCTCTTAATGAGGTTAAATAGTCATTTTTACACCTTTTCCAAAAATGTTTGATAATTTCACACAGTCTATGTTTTCTTTTTCTCAACGATTCACTTGTCCATTTCACGGGTTTACTCGATTCATCCAAATCAGTAGCTTTTATATGATAACGACTTCAAATTTCTACCATATATCAAATGTGATGGATGTGTTGAAATGAACAGACGATTCAAAAGAATCCCAAAACGTTTGCCATGCAAGTGGATCTCCATTAAACGTGGGTAAGGTAAGTTTTGGCAAACGATGATTGTTAGATGGCTGAGCAAGGTGCATTTGCAGCATGTGTGTTACAGAGCTATGCTGGTTTGTGTTCTCATTGCATACTGCATAAGAGTCATACTGTAAATTGTTTGGAAATTCACGGGCGTGGGTGTTGTACTCAAATTGTGCTGTATCTCCACGGGTGTGAGCATTTGATTCAAGTTGTACTGTAGGTTTACAGGTTGGGACGTTGGAGTCATTCTGTGTAGTACATGGGACTCTAGGACAGGAGTATTTTTTACGTAATTGTCTGATTTTAGTGTTTATGTGGATTTTATACTCATCTGTCTGAATAATCTCTTCCTCTATATCCTTTTCGTCCAACAAAGCGAACATGCACCACAATTTGGCGAAATATATGACAAAGTTGCATATAAGATCAACGTATTATATTCACAAAGGCGTACTGGCGATCACTAAGAAGCCCATACATCAAGTAAAAGTAACGTCACAATATATAGACGATTTTCACATAACGTAACGTCAGTACTTCGCGCAATTTCCGACAAGGATATGTAAGTCTCGTTTCATTTTGGAACTTCTTGGACCAAAACTTGTATCCGGAAGTTGCATTTTAGACAAAAACATGACGTTTAAAGCCAAAAATTTGAATGTCAAAATCGTGCAACGTCATATTTTGGCAGGAAACGTTTCCAAATTGCAATTTTATCGTGATTTCTCGGTGTCACTTCACGAGACTTACAGACCCTATTGTACCTTGAAGTTTTTACGTTTTCTCTGAAAATTTATGACATACAAAAACTTAGCGGGAAAATTTTTTAGAATTCAATTTTATCGTGAAATCTCTGTGTCACATGACGAGACTTGCAGACCCTATTAACTGTTCAATGTATGTGTTTTAACTACTGTATCAGTAGGTTGATTGTTTTTACCATTTTTGTTTTTCACTGTGAAAAAGTGTAAAAATTTTGATTTGTACATTTCAGAGGATGAAGCAGTTTCAGTACATCAAGTATTACCTGGCATTGCTAATACTAAAATTTATAGACATATGCCATTTCAACAAAGTGGATTTATCGCTCTATCGTTTGCACCATTATTATGGTTTTTGATGAAGACGCCAGATGATGGAGCTCAGACTGTTTTATATGCTGCATTATCCCAGTTAGCTGGGAAAACTACAGGATTATTATACAAGTAAGTGTCACTAATCATTTCTCCAGACTGTCTTATATGTTGCATTATCTCAGTTAGCTGGAAAAACTACTGGATCATTTTACAAGTAAGTGTTAGCAATCATTTTGATTGCCCATGGCAAAATTTGTAGCAGTATAAGTTAGAGGCAATAATGGTAGTGTGTTCTCATTAATTAAGTTTCATGTCAAAAGAATGGACCCTAGGTTGGCGAGTCATTAAGGTAGTTTACCTGTACTATCAATCATTGTGGCCTCTTACCTCTGAATTATGAATTTATGCAACAATTTTCAAACAAAGAAAAAGGTGCATTCAAATTCCAACTGTATGTGTATGTAATAAGGTATGTCAATAGCTGCCCAATGTCAGTGGTTCTTTCTGGGTAGTTTGGCTTCCTCTTCCACTAAAACTGACTGCCATGATACAGCTGAAATACTGCTGAAAGTGCAAGCCTAATGAATAAAATATTATTACGCCATAAACATATATACAGAGATGCCAACCCATCTGATTTCGGCGGAGTTTCCCCAATTTTTATACCAGAAATCGGCTCTCCGATCTTGTCATGAAAAAACTCCGATTATTTCCAATTCGGAATTTTTTCATAATCGGGACTGAAATTTTTATAATAATGATCACTTCCATGCTTGAAAATTCCGTTTAAAAAAGCGTTTGTCTGATATCAGATTGATAAAAATGGCCGATCTTGACAGAAAACATGATTGCTGGATACAAAAGCCCAAAAGTTTCTGAATTTCCAGAGCTTCAGGGAGCCTTAAGTTGCCCATGACCGCTTAGCGCAGTGAATACTCCTATTTTTCATCAGATGAGGTTGGCATCTCTGTATATATTCAAAAAGTTTACATGTATTTGTGAACAAATTTCAATGTGCTCTGTGTATCAAGATCGAACTCATTGAAATCAAAATCCAGCCTGTATGAACATCTGTTTTTTAGCCCATGTATGTTCCCATAACTTGAGGTCATCACTACAGAAGTTTTACGGTCGACATCACGACCTTGTGGACCGCTATGAGATATCTGTTTCCCAGATGACAACAGATCTTTCTCTTTGCCACTAAAGTTTGATTTTCCTCTACCGGATTTGACTTTACTACCGGAGTTGACATGTTCAACACGGCGGATGTCTTATAAGAAGCAGGAGATGCTTACTCTACCGGTGCACCTGATCTCACCCATGGTTTTTATTGGGTCCGTGTTTTTCATTTTTGTATATGTGCGTGTCTTCATTTTCTTTTCTGTGCCGTGCTCATGTTATGTCTTAGTTTCTTCGTTTTTCCGAAGTTGCATTGTCCTTGGATTGTTCTTTTCAGACTGACGGTTTGGTTCTCACTTACTTTTAGACCCAGATTTGTTTATGGTCTCAGATACAGGTCCATCCCTTATGCCTTTTATATTGTATAAAGCCTTTGTCCAATAGTGTACAATATGATGAGCTGTTGAAATGTCCTAAAACCCACATTCCAAGGCGTTGCCAAGTCGTATCTTGACATTACTTCAGGAGGGGTATATCGTGTGCGTTTTTTACTTGCAATCACAAAAGGTAAAGCTTTGCTGAGAAATAAGAAATGGCTGGTTCTGTATTAAAGATTTTTAAAAAAAAAAACACATTTCAAGAATATTGTAGGATTATTTAGATAACAGATATAGTATTCCTAGTGTATCGACTTTCTTTAAGCATGCAGCACAAAACTTAACATTTTGGTGCCGAACTGATGCTGCTACCTTCACATTTAATGATGGAATTTGGATTTAAGATACGGGTTATACTGGTTTGCAAAGAAAGACATCTGATATCGAGATGAAAATTTGTTTACTGATAATTGTGATATAAACTGCAATATTTTGGTGCAAAAACTTTTTACTTAAAATTGTATCAGAGGCATGTTTCTCAGTCAATATTATAAATGAACTTTTTATTATTACAGAGAATGTGCCATCACTGAATATGCTGATATAGCTAAAAATGAAGATCTACAGAAAAAGTTGTGGGATGAATCATTGAAACTGACAAAAATTAAGGAATTTGGTGTCATAGAATAATATGTCAAAAAAGACATTGAACTGTAGTTACATAAATAGATCTGAACCATTCATTATTATTGCATTCATAGAAATAACCAGTATTTTTATACGACCGCAAAAATTTTTGTGGTCGTATAATGGTATGGTGCTGTCGTCGTCGTCGTCGTTGTCGTCGTCGTTGGCGTCGTCGTTGTCGTCGTCGTCTGTAGACACTTTTGTTTTTGGTCAATAACTTAAGTTTCAGATGACCAATCCTTATGAAATTTTAACACAATGGTCCTTGGCACAAAAGGAAGGCTTGGCTAAGTTTTGGTTGTTGTGGCCCCACCCGTTTTTAAAAAAGGGGCCAAAAAGGGTTAAATTTGATGTTTTTACATAAATTATTTGACTGTAGAATCTTCATTATTTATTGGATTTTGATAGGGTTTGTTTCAGTGTGCTCCTGAGAAAATTTCCAATCTGGAGTATGCCAACGGATTTCACGTAGCATGTACCGCTTACGAGATAAATGGGGCCCAACAGGGGCAAATCTCAAAAAAAATAA
>MJUU01059092.1:263433-274253 GCA_002080025.1 Modiolus philippinarum | reverse complement strand
GGGGGGGGGGGGGGGGGGTATAAAAATTAAACATTTTGCATACAAGTATCTTTCAAATGGTAATTGATATGGCTTTCATATTCTGCGTCGCAAATCCTTTTGGTTGGTACCAGAATATTTTACATCATGACCTTGCCCTTGGTATGAGAACAACCGCATAAAAACTTAAACATTGTATATATCTTAAGAATGGTAAGTTGTAGGACTTTCATATTTTACATGCCCATTCCTCTTTGCAAGACCAGAATATTTGACCTTGTGACCTTGACGTTTGCATGTGACTATCTAATAAGATTTCACCTGCATGCTTTTCCTGACTGGCATTGCAGATGTAATATTAGGTAATTTACCTGAAAACAAACTGTTTTACACTTGTTTAAAAATTTATCCTTATACATGAATTTTCCCAGTATCTCAATGCCACAGAACAAAACTTGATAGTGCATTGGTGACACAGTAAGAAAAATGACAGGTGCATTCCATTAGCAAAACATTTGTGTCAACAGTTGTGATTCTATTCTTAATTTTGCTTTCCTTGTGGTTTACCAGTTTAGTTTACCTGAAGGAGTTGAATAGATTCTTCCATACTTGGAACTGTAACTATCAATGTTCCTGTTTTCCTTATATGATGATACAAAAAGTTCCAAATCCTGCAATGATAATGTGTGTTTAAAGGATTTTTAGTGTTAACAAATATAACACAAGAGGCTCTCAAGAGCCTGTCTCGCTCACCTGGGCCATGGCTGACATATACAGTTACAATAATTCCAATATTTTAAGGGCATCATTTTCAAATTTGTTAATAGACATTGATGTTATATTATCTCAAGTAAAACTTTTTTCCAGACTAGCATTTATTTGGATGTAGGTGCATACCTACTGTCACCTTTCTTTAAGGGGACCATCTATGGACTATTGAGTCTAATTATGGTTCCAATTGGCTAAATATTTTCAGAGAAGATCCTTGAATGCTTTCTGATAGGTTTCAAACTATGTTCCCCACTGGGGCCATCTTAGATGTGATGCAGACATGCGGGGCAAATTTTTCAAAACAGGAACAACTATGAACCATTGTGACCAAGTATGTTTTTATTATCGGCCCATTACTTTCAGAGGTGAAGATCTTTGAATGTTTTCCCATAGGGTCCAATGTTAAATCTATGTTCCATGCTGGCAGCCATCTTGAATATAGCAAGGACCTGAAAAACATCTTTTTATGCAGGGCACTAACTAAAGACTATTGTGGCCAAGTTTGCTTCCAATTGGCTCAGAAGTTTCAGAGAAGATCTTTGAATGTGTTTTCCAATAGGCCCAATGTTAAAACTATATTCCCTGCTGGAGGCCATCTTGGATAAAGTGCGGACTTTTTTGCAGGTGGCCACATAAAGACTTTTATGGCCAAGTTTAGTTTCAATTGGCCCAACACTTTCAGAGAAGAGGGACCATCTAAGGACTATTGTGGCAAAGTTTGGTTTCAATTCGTCTAGTAGTTTCATAAGAGAAGATCTTTAAATGTGTTTTCCCATAGGGTCCGATGTTAAAACTATGATCCCCACTGGCGGCCCAGTACTTTCAGAGGAGAAGATCTTTGAATGAAAAGTTTACGCCGGACGGATGACGGACCAAAAGTGATGACAAAAGCTCACCCTGGCTATAGCCAGGTAAGCTAACTAGTTGATCAGAGACTTCATGGGCAATTGTAATAGGCAAATCAGACAACAATGACAAGACTATAAACTTACATTACCATAGGCCACGTTGAGATCTTTGTATCATGTACACTTACTCAACAAGCATATATTTTGTACTTATTTCCATCTTGAAAAGGTAATGATGTTAAACTAAATTGTCATTCTTTGCAAATAATGTTTATTTGATTTGGTATTAATTCATCATATTATCTGTAAGGAAAAAAAAAACACTCAATTTGCCCCAATCTGAGAAAATTTAATATGTTTGTATGGTCCCAGTGATTTCAACTCATCGGTTTTATTCTTTTTTAAATTGAAATACTGGTAAAGATCTACAGTGACCTAATGAAGAACAATAATAAAACCAAGTTTTGTAACAACTAGAGGTTACTTTGGCACAGCCACACAAGGGTATCCCCTGCACCCAAATTTTTCCAAAATAAATGAAATCAAATTATATCCCCTTAGTCATATTAGACATTGATTATATTATTGCTGCAATCAAGCAAGTGGCAAAACTTTCAGTTTACCGACATTAAGATTTACACCACAAGCTCTCTACCTTTCACTGACTCGCAGTCGTGCAAAGACAACATTGTATACATTTGTCAGGTTTTCACGTCAGATAATATCTACAATGTAGGCATTTCACTATACATCAATTGACTACCGGTTAGCTCAGGGCTCACCAAACTGGGCGATTAAGTCGCCCTGTTGTGCCTCAAGTCGCTTGAGCATTTTGACACTTCTAATTATAACCCTTTCTATTTCCGGTAACAAGGAAGTAAATTGATAAGATCTCTTATGCTTATTCCTGTGTTTGCAAAGCTCAAAGATTGTTTACATCATCTCATGTTTTTAAAATCAAGACTAATATATTGACTTTGTAGTATACATTTATCAAAAAAATTCATTGGGAATTGTCCTAAATATTTACGTTTCAACTACAGTTCAAACTACAAGAGCAATGCTGTATGTAAACTTTGCAGGCTTGAAGATGAGGACATATACCATTTTTACTGAAATGTAAGGAATTGGACCAAACAAGGAAACATTATATCTTTTTGCTTAAAGAACATCTGCATAACTCCAATGTAAGTGCAGATGTCATTAACAGTATTTTTGACTGTGATAAGAATATAGTTCAGCTTATTATTGACTGCTCTAAGTTTATTTTTTTACTGAGTGCAACGGATCAAATGAATTTGGCGGCTACAATCCTTGTATACAAGGATTGTCCACAATCCTTATACAAAAGGATTGTACCTTTTTTCCAAAATTTTTGGAAAAAGTATTATTTATTAAATTGACTAAATATGCAAAAGTTTTTGTTATTTATATAAGAAATATACATTTTGAGGTTTTTGTTTGTGGTTTTTGTCATTGTTTTGCATGATATGGCTTCATTTGAAGATTTGTCTAATTATGACAGCTTGTGTGTTTAAGGCAGACAATGTTGTAAAGGATTATGGATTACAATAGTTATTTACATATTTAAATAAACATGCTCACTAGTAGAGCATGCGCAAAATTCAGCTACAAAATTCAGAAACAAGAATTAATTTATTTAATTTGATTTTATTTTATATTAATAATACATATTAAATTACAGCACTACTGATACACAAGGATGAGTGATAAATATGATAAAATGTAAAGTAACATTACATAAAACACATACACATACAAATGGTTGTATTTTTTGTACTTATGGTGCCAAGACACAATGGTGAAGGAAGCTGCTGAGACTACAGGCATCTCGGAGAAAACTACTATCCAAATTTACCAGTATATAAGAGACATCTGTACAACCAAACTTATACACACTACATCCAAACTTTTATTGCTGAAAAAGAACTGCTATCCCCTCTAATTCACATAAATAATCATTATATCATTTTGATAATTTATTCAATATCACTACTTAATATAAAACTACATTGGTAATCCTTTCCTTATTTTCCAAGTAATTTGTTTGATACTGCTGTGTAAACACAACCCAAGCCCAGCCTTAATTAATTCTTGTTGTCCATGTCTCAAATTTAAATTATTTTACTTCAAAAATTGTAAAAATGACAAAAAAGGCAAAAATAATACTAATTTTATTTATTTTATTCATTTGTATATAAAAAAAATTTCTTCTACATGATTTTCGGTTGGCGACTACAATCCTTGTATACAAGGATTGTACAATCCTTTTGTATAAGGATTGTGGACAATCCTTGTATACAAGGATTGTAGCCGCCAAATTCATTTGATCCAGTGCAACTATATATTATATTGAGTCTATCTCCAGAGGACTTTGTTATCAACTGCATCTTAAAAGAACAAATTTGCTAGTTACAAGGACTTGAAATACTTATAGTGATGTTTTTCATGGAAGTCAAAGCCAGTACTGAATGTTAATAAACAGTTTAGATTGTAATTTCTAGACAGCCCTGTATATATGATGTACACATTTTGGGATGTGGTATAAATTTTGGATATGATAAAAAGTACAGTGTGATGTTCAATGAGTTCTATTACTACAGTTCATGTTAAATGTGTCAGCCATCGTGAAGAATAAATAATTAAATTTTACGCGCTACACTGCGTGGTTATCCTGATAGAGGATGAATATACAGAAGAAGTATCAAAGTAAAGTAAGGTCTATATAAAGAATGTCCACAAACGTAAACAATCTATTTATATTCCTTTAATATTTGGAGAACCATTCAAAAAAGAATAAAGCAGATTAGCAACTGAGTGATAAACTACCCATTTACTAAAGAGGATAAATAAAAGAAAATTTATGTCATGTAAATCTAACCTAAATGCAGGAGCACCTCCGGTTTTGGGTGAAAGAAACATAAAATTGATATAAAGCTAAAATCATATATTTTCTTTGTATAAAATATACATTGTAAATCTTGAAATATCAATGGTATTTTAATGATTAAAACTGATTTATTGCCATTGTTGAATAAGTATATATGTAAATCAAATACAAAAGTCTTGAAATTTCAGTTACGGATACCCACAAACAAGTCTCCCTGTCATGACCTGAAGTCTTCCTTTTTCTACCCTCAGGGAGACTTCAAGTCTCCCTGTTCTTTTGAAGTGTGGTGAGCCCTGTTGGCTATATTTGCCTCTTTTCCAGTTTGCTTAATTTTTTATACGACCTCAAAATTTGCAGTCGTATTATGGTTTGGCCCGGGGTATGGCCCAGTCGTCGTTGGCGTCTGTGGACAGCATAATTTTGATTCTAGTGGCCGGATCATTTCCAAATTTTAGTATATAGTTTCGTGGCACAAGCTTTTGCGCAGGTTTTAATTTCAGTTTTTGGCCCCGTCCATTTGCAGAAAAAGGGGCCAAAAAGGGGTTAAATTGGGTATTTTCATGTCTGTGGACAGCATAACTTTGTTTCTAATGGACAGATCATTTATAAATTTTAGTATGATGTTTCTTGGAACATCCCTAAGCCCTGGTTCTAACTGCATGTTCCTGACCCCGCCTGTTTCAGAAAAAGGGTTAAATCGGGTGTTTTCACATATTTGACTGTATAATCTATATCATTTATAGGATTTTGATGGGGTTAGCAAATTACCAATCTGGGGTATGTCGAGGGATTTCACGTGGCACGTACCGTTCATGAGGTAAATGGGCCAAAAAGGGTCATGGAAAATTTTATTTCTATGCCCCCGCCGCTAGGCGGTTGGGGGGGCATCAAGATATAATTCCAATTGCTGTTGCAACTTCATTGGTCAACGTCACGAACATCAATGAAGTTATTTTCTCGATAAACGCTTCTTGCCCATTACTACACTCCGAGGAAAATAGTGCAGTATATGGTGACGTCAAATTCAGTGAAAACATTTTAATTTCAAAGGATTGGAATTATAAGAAATAAAAGTAATTTTGGAGGAGTTTATGGATGTGTGAAGAGGCCTTTCACTCACAAACTTTACATAAAGTCCTTCGGACTTTATTTTGTTTGTGAGTGAGTCAGCCGCATTTACACATCGATAAACTCCTCCAAAATGACTTTTATTCCTATATTACCCTGATCCGTATGTCGGTACGTACGTCCGAACGTCCATCTTTTTGGTTTCCGGATGATAACTTGAGTATCCTGCATCGGATCATACCAAACTTGGTCACATGCTTACTTATAACCCAAGACAGAACCCTATTGATTTCCAGGTTGATACCCTCAAGGTCAAGGTCACAGTTGCTAAAAATAGAATTAAAATTTCAATAAAGTTTTGGTTTCCAGATGATAACTTGAGTATCCTGCATCAGATCAAAACCAAGCTTGGGCATATGCTTACTTATCAACCAAGACAGAATCTTATTGATTTCCAGGTTGATACCCCCAAGGTCAAGGTCACAGTTGCTAAAAAATAGACTAAAATTTCAATAAAATTTGGTTTCTGGATGATAACTTGAGTATCAAACTTGGTCACATGCTTACTTATCACCCAAGACAGAACTCTAACCATTTCTCTGTTGGTACCCCAAGGTCAAGGTCACAGTTGCTAAAAATAGACAAAAATTTCAATAAATTTTGATAAAATTTTGATCTTCAGATGATAACTTGAGTATCCTGCATTGTATCATAACCAAAATTGGTCACATGCTTACTTATCACCCAAGACAGAACCTTATCCATTTCCAGGTTGTTACCCCCAAGGTCAAGGTCACAGTTGCTAAAAATAGACTAAAATTTCAATAAAATTTTGGTTTCTGGGTGATAACTTTGATTTTATGCATCCAATCAAGTTCAAACTTGGTCACATGCTTACTTTTCACCCAAGACAGAACTCTATCCATTTCTGGGTTGGTATCCCAAGGTCAAGGTCACAGTTGCTAAAAATAGACTAAAATTTCAATAAAATTTTGGTCTCCGCATGATAACTATAGTATCTTGCATTGTATTAAAACCAAACTTGGTCACTTGCTTGCTTATCACCCAAGACAGAAGCCTATGAATCTCAAGGTTGGTACCCACATAGTCAAGGTCACAGTTGCTAAAAATATATTATTATAACATACAAGATTGTTTCTCAGATTATTTGTGGGAATTCTGCTTTATTTCAAAACCAAACCAATTCCAATACCTATTTATCACAGGAGACAGATCTTATTTTATAAATAATTGAAATATCTATATTGTTCATAGATGTGCCTTTAATTATTTGGGGGTTTCGATTTCAAGGAGACGGGGGCATCCGTGTCCCATGGACACATTCTTCTATTTTTTCATATTAAGTCTGATTTTGATGCAATTGTTTTGCAATGGATTTCTTATGAAAAATTAAGATGGTGCTGCACCATCAGATTTTTGATAACTTGTTTCCTTTCTGAACACCGAGGGGCCAATGGGGGCCAAAATTGCAGTCATGCAGCTAAAATTCTTATTTTTCAACAGATTTAGATGGGATTGTTTTCTTTGGCTTCCTCTAGTTGTATGCTTTCAGAGTTATGTCAATGAATTTGGCTTAGCTTTTTTCATTTCCAAGCTATAAGGGGTCAAAGGGGCCAAAATGGCAAATTTTTGAAATATGAGAAATCTTTATTCTTTATCAGATTTTGATGGAATTTTTCTTCTTTGGATTTCTCTTGATGTAAGGTTTCAGTTGGTAGTCAACAGATTTTGCTTAGCTCTTACCATTTTTTTATTCATAATTGATCAAAAGGGTTGATTTTCTCCCTAGTTTGTGTCCAGCTTATTACTGTGTCAAGCTCCTTTTTGTGTCCATTTAATTATTGTGTCAAGCTCTAATTTACTGTGTCCACATTCACTTTAAACTACACTTGTTCAAATATCAGTTGTTGACATGCTGCGGTCTTATCATACTGCGCTCAGCGTAGCCCTTTATTGTTATAATATAATAAATAAATCATGGGCTTCTCCCTCTGGAACTGTTTTTTCTTATGGTGTTGTCTGGTGGGTATCATGCCCTCTTGTGTTTGCTCATGCACTATATGCACCAGACAACATTATAGGAAATCAGTTTTTATACAACCGCAAAAAAATTGAGGTCGTATAATGGTATGGCGCTGTAGTCATTGTCGTCGTGATTGTTGTCATTGTCATTGTTGTCGTTGTCATACAGCATCGTAGTCAGCTGTAGACATTTTTGTTTTTGGCCAATAACTTAAGTTCCAGTAGACCAATCCTTATGAAATTTTTACACAGTGTTCCTTGGCACGAAAGGAATACTTGGGCTGGTTTTGGTCATTTTAGTCCCTCAGGTTTTTAAAAAAGGGGCCTAAAAGGGCAAAATTGGTGTTTTCACTTATTTGGATGTAAATAGTTGTTATTTATTGGATTTTGATGGGGTTTCTTTCAGAGTGTTCCTAATTAAATTTCCTATCAGTAGTATGTCAATGGATTTTACATGGCATGTTCTTTCCACAAGATAAATGGGGCCCAAAAGGGGCGAATTTCAAAAAATTTCATTTGAAAAAAAATTTTAGTCCGTTTTTGATGCAGTTTTTTGCAATGGATTCCTTTTGAAAATAAACATAGAGCTGCACCATCAGATTTCTGACAACTAGTTTCCTTTCCCAGCTATGAGGGGCCGATTGGGGGACAAAATTGCAAATTTGCAGATTACATAAAAATTTTTATTTTTCATCGGATTTCGATGGGATTTTTTTCTTTGGATTCCTCTTGATATAAGCTCTCAGCAGGATGCCAATGGATTTTGAGTAGCTTTTACTGTTTCCGAGCTACAAAGGTCAAAAGAGCCAGAACTGCATTTTTTCTAAATTTGTGAAATCTTTATTTTCCATCTGATTTCCCTCTTGATATAAACTTTCATAAGTAAGTCAACAGATTTTTCGTAGCTCTTACCGTTTCCAAGCTAAAATGGGTCAAAGTGGCCAAAATTGCAATTTTTCATCGGATTTCATTTGATATGTTTGTTTGTTTTGGAGTCCTCTTGATATAAGCTTTTGTGTAGCTCACACTGTTTCATAGCTATAAGGGGTCAAAGGGACTGAAATTGCAATTTTCAAAGTATGTAAAATCTTTTTATTCTCTATTGGATTTTAATGGGTTTCTTTCTTCGGATTCCACTTATCGTATAGTTAAAGTAGCAGGTTGACCAATTTGGCCTACGTCTTATCATTTCCGATATATATAAGGAATTATAAGGGCTAATTATTTTTTTTTTAAGTTTGTGAGTAGCTAATTACTGGGTCAAGCTCATTATTGTGTCCATTTAATTACTGTATCAAGCTCTTTATTGTGTCCATTTAATTACTGTATCAAGCTCTTAATTGTGTCCATTTAATTACTGTATCAAGCTCTTTATTGTGTCCATTTAATTACTGTATCAAGCTCTTTACTGTTTCCTCATTCAATTTGAATTTCACTTGTTCAAATTTCAGTGTTCGTCATGCTGTGGTCGTATCATGCTGCGCTCGGCATAGCCCTTTATTTATATAGATTTTATTTCATTGTGAATAAGAGAATAAAATAAACTTATTAAAACATCTTCTTTTTAAAAAAAGTTAATACCTTTCCTGGACATCCTTTGGCATGAAGAATTCAAATACATTGTTCAGTATTATAACATCACCTATAACAAAAACAAAACTTTTATTACATGTATTTTGAAGTATACATTGTAATATGGTACTGTATAACTACAGCTACCATAGTCTTGTGGGCCCAAGTATCCCGCCCCTTTTGTTAATTAAAAATAGTCCAATTTGATACCAAAACAATTTCTGAAGTCTGATATTTAAATATAATGAGACAAAAGAGTATACAAGATACAACACTGGCTTTATTCATGTTCAAGTTTCTAATTATGTCCACTTCTCAACAACTTAAAATGAGACATCATCAATATTTGGAATGGAGGTTGGTCTAGGGAAGCCATGTAGTACATGACCTCTTTTTCATGGCAGAAATGACATGTGACTGTTTTCTCTGAATTTTGATTATTATAGATGATTGATTCATCTCTAGGTGTATTTGTTAAGCATGCCTTCATTTCCACAATTGAGTTGACATAATTTCTGCTAGGTCCATTCCTTAGCAACCACAAAAAGAAAGTTATGGATATTTTAACTTGAAGTTAGCCTATTAAAGAAAATTTAACATGACATCATTTTATTTCATGAGCAGAAATGTGAAAACTTCATAAGATGTGATTAATAATTACTGATGTACTGATTTATTTGAGGAGTACATGTCATTCATGCAGGTTAAACTTAGTTCCTCCACTCCACTTGAGTGTGAACATTCCCTACATGAAAGACAACACTTCACATACTTAAGTTTGCCTGAACTGGATACGTGAAAGCATATGAAAGACTTGAAGAACCAAGACTACATGGAGGAGAACCATCTAAGCTGAGATGAAAAGCCTGAGCCATACTTGGGAAAACTTAGAGAGAAAAGCAACAGATTGTCAAAATGGGAAATCCTTTGTTGCTGCCCTGCATAACACAAGTTATAAAGGACAGTAAGTAAGTTAGTATGCCTGACAATGAATTTTAAAGATATCACCCGAAAACTATTGTGATCAAGTTTGGTTTGAATTTAACATGTGTTTTCAGATATTTTTTTTAAAAAAGACTATGGTGAAAAGATGCCAAAATGATGACAATAGCTAATAGTAAGATAACTAAGTGGTAAGTCTTTCAAGTAAGACATGTCTTGTTTGTATATATCTGATATTCTAAGTTCCATGGAACAAGAAATGGACATGTCGAAAGTTTGAAACTCTCTTATATACAACAAAGTCCTCCTTACAAATGCTCTGTGACATATCACAAAGTTGGCTATAAAAGTTCCTAGACAATGTCACAAATTATTTTAATGCAAGACAGTTGATACTGATCACAATGATTTGCCTCGGAAAAAAAGCAGGAGACACAAACATTTTGCTGCTGGTGTTAAACCTCTCTATTTGTCAACTCTTTTATTACAATGCAATACATACTTTGTTTTATTACAATGCAATACATACTTTGTTTGATGATGTCTTTACAAGCTGTTATGTCTTTATGTAGAACCTAAAAAGATGTAAACAAATATGCAAATTTCCTTTCTCATGTACAGGTAAAAAAGTGATTATCAAACACAATATTAATGATACATTATGTATTTGCATCAGTTTTGTGAAG
>MJUU01059092.1:192424-238656 GCA_002080025.1 Modiolus philippinarum | reverse complement strand
AAAATTTTCATTAGTAGTGGTATATGAAACTAAGTATTAATGTATCTGCAAACAGGAAGTAGTAGCGCCACAAACTTGAAAATAGCTTACACGGTACAACTCATCATTATGAAGGTTGAGAATAAATATTAAATCATTTCCACATACAGAAGCAAAGAAAACTTTGACGAAAATTTTCATTAGTAGTGGTATATATAACTAAGTATCAATGTATCGGTAAACAGGAAGTAATAGCGCAACAAACCTGAAAATAGCTTACACGGTACAACTCATCTATATGAAGCTTGAGACTAAATATTAAATCATTTCCACTTATAGAAGCAGAGAAAACTTTGACGAAAATTTTCATTAGTACAAAATGTAGTGGTATATATAACTAAGCATCAACATACCAATGTATCGGTAAACAGGAAGTAGTAGTGCAACCAACCTGAAAATAGCTTACACGGTACAACTCATTATCATGAAGCTCCAGACCAAATATGAAATCATTTCCACTTTTGGAAGAAGAGAAAACTTTGACGAAAAATTTTCATTAGTAGTGGTATATGAAACTAAGTATTAATGTATCGGCAAACAGGAAGTAGTAGCGCCACAAACATGAAAATATCTGACACTGTACAACTCATCATTTGGAAGCCTAATGCTAAATATCAAATCATTCCCACCTGTAGAAGCCGAGAAAACTTTGACAGTAAAAGTGTTACGGACGGACGGAATGACGGACGGACGGACACCACCATCACTGTATACCCTCCGCTTTTACAAAGCGGGGGTATAATAAATCACATTCAAAATATTTTAAAAAGATCAATGAAAGGTCAAGTTTCAATCAAGGTCAAATAACAAATTACTGTAAACCAACTTTTATTTGCAAGTATATTACTTTGGCTTCATATGCAAGAAAGAAAATATTCTGAAATAAAACCATCATAAACATGTCTTTTTAATTCAAAACTTTATATTGGAATAAGAACCTATTAAGGGAGTACGAGTGTCAGAAATTTTGTAATTAGAATTAAATTTCTGACCTTTTGTTTTGAAGAGCACTACTAATGGAACAACTTGAGCAAAAAATTTTGAAAATCCATGTAGGAATTTTTGAGATATAAGACATCAAAATTATGGCGGGAAATAGATCTCTCTAGAGTTTTCCTTCAATTTGCAGAAGATGTTTTTAGGCCTTTAAATATATGAAATTATAATTGAAAGTGGATTAAATTTTATACACAGTCTATTTTATGTATTTTAAAGTGACTTATGACCAAGAAAATGTGATCCATGTGCAAAAAATTTTAGCACTGTTTGAATGGATAAAACCCGAGGATATAGAATGCTTCTGAAATCTGAGGCTTGTACTCCCTTAAAGATCTTTAAATCAATATTATTTTGCCTCTTGTATTAAGTAAGCATGGACATATATTGTAGTCTGATTCAAATTGAAAGCAACATACATAAATTATCAAATTAATAAAATACCATCATCTTCTTCATTAAAAAAATCTCACAAAATAACAAAAAAACATTAAGTAGTAATTATAACACTGATATACCTGTAAATGCCCAAAAATGTATTACAGCAATCTAATTCGTATATTCGATTACTCATTTAGTCATAATGACATTAAATGGATGGTTAATGTTTTGACGTGCCAGATACCTTTTATGGAAAGGACCATCTAAGGATCATCGTGACTAAGTTTTGTTTTAATTGGACTAGTGGTTACATAAAGAATCCACATCCGCATCGAGTGAGAAACAACAGTTCTAGATATTTAATTTTCAAATTTCTAAACGTGAGACTTCCAGAGTGTTTAAAATATTTTAAAATTTAACTATCAGAATGTAGAAATGTTGTTTCTCAAGAGATAAGGTAGTGGATTTTATTTCTTTCATGATTTCAAAGATATTTTGGACAAACATGACTCCCATTTCTGATGAGCCAAAATAAATGTGTTCTTTGAAGGTGATTTCATCTGGCATGGTCACCTTTTTTCATGATGTCACAATGGTAAAGTTGGAAAACGGCAACATATTTGACGTCATAATTAAATATCATCCAATTACTTGCCAAGAACAAAATTCTCATTAGAGAGGAGAATCTATATTTCTCCCACTATTCAGGAAACGTGAAACCAGGACAGAAATTGGAGAGAAGATATAAGGTAAGATTTATTTAAAGTAAGAAATTATAGGTTTACACCTGTAAGCAAGTCAACAATTAACAGAAGCTATATGCAAGCTTTTGACAGATGGCAAGATTAATGCCTGTTTAGCAAATATTAGCCTCTTGCATGATAGCAAGGTATTTTTTGGAAGAAAGCCTTGATTTCCAAGTTGGAAAATAGTTCAAACTCCCGAGGTAAGGTAGGTGCCTTGAAACCTTGACACTTAGAGGATTCACACCCAAAGTGGTGTTGGCCTTGTCATGTAAAGTCCACTGATTTTACCTTTCGTCCACCCTGCCCCTGCTACATGTTAAACTATGTTCTCAACTGCCAGTCATTAGGTATGTACATGCAGTATGCATTTTAGAGTGGACCATCTAAGGTCCATTTTGAACAATTTTAGTTCAAATTGGGCTAGGAGTTTAGAGAAGGAGATCTTTGAAAGTGTTTACTGTGTGGAACTATGTTCCCAGCTGGCAGCCATCTTGGGTAGGGTATGGACCTGCACGAAGGGGACCACCCAATGACTATTGTGACAAAGTTTGGTTCCAATTGGCCCAGTGGTTTCAGAGAATATCTTTGAAGGAAGAGTTTGTGAGTGGTTTCAGAGGAAAAGTAAATGGCAGACAGATGAAGGAAGACAGATGGCCAATGGATGACAGATGACAAGTGACGGCAAAAGCTCACTGTGGCTATAGCCAGGTGAGCTAAAAACAGAAGTGTTTAAACTAGGGATGGCAAAATATCTACAATTTGATACTCAAGTACTCTGTACAAATACTTGCGAGTACTCGAGTACTTGGATCTTTGCAAATAAATAATGAATAATGGTTTGATGTGGGACGAGGACCCGCAATGTAGGACTTCTCGGCTTTTCAATAGAACCTTTCATGTTAGTCTGTTTTCATTAAACGTGGTTTCTTTGTCAATTTGAATGAGTACAAAAGTTAATCACCTCTTGTATACATAAAACAATCAAACTCTAATTGGCAAGCAATCGGATGGGGGCTTGTGCTGTAGAAATTTGCTTTGATCTAATTTTATTTACATCAATTAAGCATCTATTTGATTTAAAAAGAAAATCAATGTCCCGTTAAAAAGTTTTGTTTTTTTTTCTGTTCCACACTTTATGAACATGTTTCAAAATATTTATCGTCTGACTGTAAATTAGCTATAACAGAAGTTTTCGTTCATTTTTTACAGAAGAAAATAATATCAAGTGGTGTTTTGTTTAGAACGGCTGAATTTCTTGATTTCTTTAATTAAAATAATTATAAGAAATAGAATAAATGCGTAACACATGGTTTAAAATACAGAAATATTAGGTGCCTGCAAGTGAGGAGCAATTGATAGAAAATGAAAATATAAGTTCGTAACTAGAAAAAATTTGCATATGAAGAAATATTGAGAAGATAATTAAAATACTTGAATGAAATTTAGAATATATCCATCGATTTTAAAATAAGCTGAGTACTCGAGTGCAAATATTGTACTCGAGTACTCGGCTTCAAAACCAGTACAGGAGTATTTGAGTACTCATTGCCATCCCTAGTTTAAACAAATTTGAATTAATCAGAGTATTTGTGTCATTTACACAAGTTCATTATCAAAATATTTAGTGCTGAAAGATTTAATACATAAAATTATGATATGTTTTGCTTCCATTGAAAATATAAATGTTATGACATTGTCAGAATCAGATTTACCTATTTTTTAAGATATCTAAACAACAATAGAAGCTGAACATTCATTTTAACATTTTCACACTTATGAATCAGTGACATGCATGTATTCCCCATGTACTCCTAGTGTATTGTACATGTATGTTTTGTTATGGATACCAAATATATTTAGCATGCCAGTGTTAAATATCAAGATATTTTTTATAGAAAATTATTATAATGACCATGTTTTCTCTATAAGTCAAGTCCCTGAGAGTGTATTAACATAAGTAGACAAATGACTTTTCAAGACATTTTTGTCAAACAAAAAATGTTTTTAGTTTCAAATGATTTTTAATAATTTTTCTGCAATATTGTATTTATATGAACCCATTGAAGTAAAAATCTGTTTGGAATTGAGGTAGCAGCCACTGATATTTATGATGGTTTCCACATCAAACTGAGTAAAAAATGTAATTTATTTTCTCAGTAAAAGACATTGATAAAGGTTTAAATGAAATTATTTAAATCTAAATTAATCTAAACCTTTGAATGTGAAAATATAATTATTCAAATGTATTTTTACATCAATTAACCTCAGTTCTAAGTTAAGTTGAAATTTAAGGCTAAATTCCTCTCTTTGCAAACCCTGTACACAAGGTTATCCTTGTCACATTAAATACAAATATAAATGTATTATACCGGCCACTTTTCCATGATAAAAAAATGATATTATTCCTCTTTATGTTCAGAATTTACAAACAATTGCACAATCAAATATGACATTCCTAAATTCATAACAATAAATAAAACTTAAATAATCTACTTATTAACTGAGCACCCACAACCATTCTCCAGAACAAGTCCTCTTTGACTAGAATTTATTATGCTATAAGAATGCCACACATTATTGAGTTGTAATAAGAGTTACAATAGTTTGTATAATTTTACTGCCTTTAGGACAGGTACATAAATCCATGTGTGGATTCTTTATCTTGTCTGAGAGCAACTGATCTAACTCTGTCCGTAATTCTCTGACCAGTTCGGCAACCTGAAAATAAAAAATATTAAAGCTGACTTTCAAACTAAACAAGATTGCTACGCGTTGCTATGTGTCCCCTGCCGCTGCTGTAAAGTGGGAGTGCAATGTGTTACAAGGTAAATGGAAATTTAGAGGTACTATTGTATTGCATGCACAAAGTGGACCTGTCTTGCAGTATGCATTAAGTCGATAAAGTCCCACAACTCCCAAAAAAATTGTTGAATCAAAATTGCGGCATAACATGATCAAGTACATATGCTGGCAAACGATCATACAAAATTTCAGCAAAATCGCGGTTTCTGAGGAGTTGCGTCCACTAAGCGGACCTAAAGTTTTCCTATGTTGTAGTATGCATTAAGTCGATAAAGTCCCATAACTCAGTAAAATTTTTCTAATCAAAATGGCAGCATAATATGATTAACTACATAAGGTGGCAAACAACCAAGCAAATTTCAGAAAAATCCTTTCATTGGATTTTGAGGAGTTGCTTCCACAAAGTCTTCCTATCTTGTAGTATGCATCAAGTCGATAAAGTCCAATAACTCATGTAAAATTTTGAGAATCAAAATGGCGGCAGGATATGATCAACTGCATTAGGTGGCAAGCAGCCAAGCAAAATTTCAGCAAAATACCTTCATTGGATTTTGAGGAGATGTGTCCACAAAGTCTTCCTATGTTGTAGTATGCATTAAGTTGATAAAGTCCAATAACTCCCGTACAATTTGTCGAATCAAAATGGCGGCATCATATGGTGGCAAATGTTCAAACAAAATTCAGCATAATCTGTTCAGTGGTTTCCGAGGAGTTGTGCCCACAAAGTAATCCTAAGCTGTAGCATGCATTAAGTCGATAAAGTCCCATAACTCCTGTCAAATTTGTCAAATCAAAATGGCGGCATAATATGATCAACTATGGTTGGTGACAAACAATCACACAAAATTTCAGCAAAATCTGTCCAGAGGTGTAAGAGGAGTTGCACCCACAAAAAATGTGACACACAGACACACTGACACACGGACGCAGACCATTACTTTGACCCTCTAACCTTGCAGCGGGGGACAAAAAGCTGTAAGCAAAGCAGGGTATCTGTTCTCTAATCATATCATACTAGAACATTGAACTGAATAAGACTGTGTAAGCGATGAACTATTTTACATATTTTTATTAAATAAACTTTTATCGCTAGATAAAAATTTTGCATTTGTACTAGTAATTGTATACCAGTAGTTTCAACAATTGTGTTCTCTTTCAGCATTCAGTTTAAATGGTGTAATTGAAAGAAGGTTGAGCAACCTATCATTTTCCATGCCTCATAATGAAAGATGATGTAATGAATACAAGATGACATACTTTCAACCACTGATTGGGTAAGTCCCCTAGAAAATGGACATATTATTTCTCTAAAAGCGCTTCATGAAATTTAGCTGAAGTGAGCACTTTCACTAGAGGAGCATATCTAACAAACTGTTTCAGTGGTTATTTGGTAATATTTGTAAGTTTAATGAACTGTTGACACAATATATGTCTCGCCTGCCACATGCATCACTTGAATCCACACATTTATATACAGCAGCAGCCATTATAAAGTAGTGTAAGTTTTAAACTGTTTGCCCCTGTTTGCTTAAATATTGATGTGATGTGATGTATAATAGAAGGGTCAAGGTCACTGTCTGGTTGTGCAATTAAAATGTACTCCTCGAGACACAACTGCATGTCAAATATCAAGTGGCTAGGATGAAGAGTATTATACAATTTAAAATTTCAAATTAAGTGGAGCATGACTTCAGGGACATGGACATAAAATGCCACTGAAACTGATCTGTGCTGATAATACTGCAACTGCATACCAAATATCAGTGGGCTACCATGAGTGGTCAATGTTAAACAGACACAAGAAAAAACTTAGGTAAAAAGTGAATATTTTCAAAGTCAGTGATGCATGACTTCAAGGGCATAGACATAAAACGTCACTAAAACTGACTTGCACTGATGCTAATGCATCTGCATACCTTGGAAGGTACTTTCAAAAAGGACCCACCATGCATAAAATTTTAAGTCCTTTGTCTCATTGCTACTTCAGTGCAAGTCTCCAATATACCTCAACAAGTGTGGACCCAAATTGATGTCTGGCCCGTCCCTGCTTGATCGCAAAATTGATGTGAAAACTCAAACTGCCTAAATCAGAAAACTTAACATGTTCACTAGAATATGAAATTAGATTAATTGACGAAAGCAATATAGCAGACTGTCACATATCTGACACCCAAAACCAAAATTCCAAATATTAATGACCTACCACTGATAGATAATGAAAAACCAAACATGTTCACTAGACCATGAAAATGAGGTCAAGGGCTATCAAAGCCAAATAGCAGGCTGTCATCTTCCATCTAAGACAAATCCACATGCCAAATATTATTGAACTTACATTAATAGATACTAGGAAACTTAACATGATCACTGGACCATGAAATTGAGGTAACAGACAAAAGCCATATAGCAGACTGTCATGTACTATACAAGACCAACATATAAACAAAATATCATTGACCTACCACTTATAGTTACTAAAAAAATGATCTAATCACAAAAACTTAACATGCTCATTAGACCATGAAATTGAGGTCAAGGACAAAAGCCATATGACAGACTGTCCTGTACTACCTAAGACCAACCTATATACCATATATCATTGACCCACTACTTATAGTTACTGAGAAACTAAACTAAGCACAAAAAACTTAACATGTTCATTGGACCATGAAATTGAGGTCACAGACAAAAGCCTTTTAGCAGACTCCCATGTACTACTCAAAACCAACCTATATTCCAAATATCAATCACCTACCACTTATAGTTACTGAGAAAATGACCTAATCACAAAAACTTAACATGCTCACTAGACCGTGAAATTGAGGTCAAGGACAAAAGCCATATAGCAGACTGTCATGTACTACTCAAGACCAACCTATATACCAAATATCATTGACCTACCACTTACAGTTACTGAGAAAGTGACCTAATCACAAAAACTTAACATGAAAGTTTACGCCATCTCCGCCATACTTTGTACGCATATGTCTCGCTTTCCGCGACTTTCATCGCGGGCGAGACAAAAACCCATCAAATTTTAATTAAAGTGCCTTCCGAACCCCATCCCCCATACAATTATTTCTGGAACAGCCCTCAGTGAACCATGGCTGCAGGGGCATGAGACATAAAATGCTACTGAAACTGATCTGTACTGATGCTAACACAACTGCTTTCCAATTAGCCACAGGCTAACATAGATGGTTGATGTTAAACAGACCCAAGAAAAAAACTTAAACAATTGTCGCCTCCAGAAACACCATACCTAAGTCTCGCTTTTTTCCGATTTTTGACGAAGGCTCAACAACAGGAGGCATAAATCCCAACATCCTCACTCTGTAAAAATGTTTAATCAGAATTCTCTGTTGATATGCACATCTACAAATTATTTAAGTATATGTAGAGTACAGATCTTGGACAAAAGTATTCACATACTACATTTTTTGCCTGTATATTTAATATAAATCTCCATTTTAAAAAAAAATATTGTGAAGTAAATTCTGGTCCAATTTCAATGAAATTTTCACCAATAACCTCAGAATGTTATGTAGTTTAAATGTTTATTTCAGTAATAATTTCTACACAACAGTTTCCAAGAATTGTCAATTCAAACAGAAAGTAAAAATATGGAGTCACAATTTTACCTACATATATAAGGAAAAGTGAGCTCTAAAGTTTTAGCATTTTGTTTAAATAATTTATTCTTTCAAACTACAGGTCAGAATATTATGGCCAATAAGATTAATCTGTACAAATTTCCAAGTTTAAAGGTGCAAATTTCATTAAAATCAGTGAAGAAATGGCTTCACAACAATTTTTTGAAACAAGAGTTGTCAGAAGACAACATAGCTCGCCGGGGATGCCAGTAACCTCAATGCACAATAAATTCGAAAGTAATAAAAAGCTTTCTTCTTAGGAAAGTTACATATCAAATATAAACACCCTATCATTAAACAACTTAATTCTAGAAGCAAAGTTAAAAGTTTTTAAAAAATTGCCATCAGGGCAAGGTCAAGGTCAAAATGTCTACAAATTTGGTATCACAAGAAAGCTCTCACAATAAAGAAGTTAAATACAAAATATAAACACCCTACCACTAAAGGCCGACCTTCCAGAGGAAAGGTTTTTTTACAAATTGCCCTCAGGGTAAGGTCAAGGTCAAAATGTCTACAAGTATGGTACCAGAAGAAAGCCCTCGTCATCAGGAAGTTGTATACCAAATATGAACACCCTCCACTAAAAGCCTACCTTCTAAAGGCAAGGTTAAAGTTTTTTTTTTTTTAAATTGCCCTAAGGGCAAGGTCAAGGTCAAAATGACTACAAATATGGTACAACTAGAAAGGTCTCATCATAAGGAAGTAACATACCAAATATGAACACCCTACGACTTAAAGCCTACCTTCTAGAAGCAAGGTTAAAGTTTTTCAAAAATTTGCCCTTAGGGCAAGGTCAAGGTCAAAATGTCTACAAATATGGTACCACAAGAAAGCTCTCATCATAAGGAAGTTACATACCAAATATGAACACCCTACCACTAAAAGCCTACCTTCTAGAAGCAAGGTTAAAGTTTTTTTTAAAAATTGCCCTAAGGGCATGGTCAAGGTCAAAATGTCTACAAATATGGTACCATTAGAAAGGTCTCATCATAAGGAAGTTACATACCCAATATGAACACCCTATCATTAAAAGCCTACCTTCTAGAAGCAAGGTTAAAGTTTTTTAAAAATTGCCCTAAGGGCAAGGTAAAGGTCAAAATGTCTACAAGTATGGTACCAAAAGAAAGATGTCATATACCAAATATCAACATCCTAGTTCTTCAGGTCTCCATTCCACAGGCCAGGTTAAAGTTTTGCTGACGACGCCCACGACGGGGTGATGACAATAGCTCTCCGGACATTCGTCCCCGCGAGCTAAATATGTAGTGTTACATGAAATATATAGGAAAAAATCTTAACATGTGAATACTTTTGTTCAAGATCTGTATCATGAAATTCTGTAGAGAAGTTTAAGAAAATCTAAATGGCACCAGGGTGCACAAGCCGAGTTGCAACTTCAAATATTACATGACTAAGTTAATGTGGAGACCTTAATATTTATAAAATTGTCTACTTATTGTTCTCCTAATGGTATCCCAAAATATGTATAAGTTTGCTTTAAATTAAACTTTCTGAGTTATCTTCCAGAAACTAAATATTCTCCTAAATTTTAAATATATTTTCAGTCACTGTGACCTTGACCTTTGATATACTTTATATTAAAACAATAGGAATAATCCCCTCCCACTTCATGACAATATATCCAAGTTTCATTTCAATTGGATCTTATCATCCGGAAAACAAATTTTTCTGGAAATTTCAATCTCTTTTCAGTCATTGTGATCTTGACCTTTGACCTACTTTCTCCAAAATCAATAGGATTCCCCTCCTCTTAGTATCCAACAACATATCCAAGTTTCAATTCAATTGGATGTAAAATTTTCGAGTTATCATCCGGAAACCAAATTTTTCTGACATTTTCAATTTATTTTTGATCACTGTGACCTTGACCTTTGACCTACTTTCTCAAAAATCAATTGGGTCCCTCCCCTTCTGGTACCTAATAACATATGCTAGTTTAATTTCAATTGGATGTTTTCGAGTTATCATCCGGAAACCAATGTTTGACGCCCGCCCGCACACACACACACGCCTGCCTGTTTGCATCACCAAACCAATAGCCGAGTTCAACTTCATTGCAACTCGGCTAAAAAGCTGCTCTATTAAGAACTGAAGACAAAATTGATGGATGGAGAGTTCAAAAACATTATACCCTAATCAACTAGTATCATGAGTTTTAATAAAAATTATTTTTTTTTGTGCTTCAAACGAAAATTCCATTTTGGAAGATGATGTATCCTTTTCTTGCAATTCATGTTTTGAAATTTAATACCTGATATGAGTTAGCAATAAATCTAATCCACCCATCATCCACCGATAACACAAAATTTCCTTTATCTAAATCCACTGATATTCCACCTCCACCAAATAACAAAAGTGGATACACATTCACCATAGTACAGTCTCTGATAAAAACCTGAAATCAAACGAATGACAAATACATAAATAAAGTTCTGGTAAATCTACAAAGTACATTTGGATTATCATCTTTTAGGGATCATTTTATATATTAGCAATTGATAGCATCATGTTTAATTCAAGATGTAATTTTACCAGTAAATTTAAAGAAAAATCTTAATCTTTTATGTAAATGAAACAACCATTGTGATATTTTCATTATTTTGTTGGAAATGCCAATAATCATGTATTTCAGAGCAACCATTTACATGGTGGGTGTTCATAATTTGCTTACCCTTTCAGGGCACCTGATGTCAATCTTCGGTTTTTATGAGAGTTCATATGCTTTAGTTTTAAATTTTATAATTGTAATTTTTATATTTTTTGATAATGTCTTGGTTTTTGTTCTTCTTTTTTCTGTGTTTCTCCCTTTGTAATGTCTCTGGATTTAATTTATGTAATTTAGGGTATAAATAAATGAGAGGCCCAGAAACTGAGCCTGAATCACTCACCTGACAAAATACTTGCAGCAAGGGATGAAACTGATGTTTATCCTATAGGATCCTGTGTTAAAAAATGTTCTGTGCTGGTGGTCTTGTTTTTTATCAGATCAAAACAAAATAAGCAATCTTAGCTTGGCTGAATTTGTCTAAATAGTTTCAGCGCATATGACGAAAAAGATGTTTTCCTATAGGGGTCCTATTTTAAATGAAGTTCTGTGCTTGGAGCCATTTCTTTTGTCGGATCTGAACAAAATGAGCAATCTTTGAAAAGGACCTTCCACACAACAATTCTGTAAAGTTTGGTTAGTTTGCTTCAAAGCATTTGATAAAAATGATGTTTTTCCATAGGGTCCAATGTTAAAACTAAGATCCATGCTGGCGGCCATGTTTTTTATCAAATTGAACCAAATGAGTAATCTTTGTGAAGGACCTTCCAAATATAACTCCTTTTAAGTTTGATTGAATTTGCTTCAGTGGTTTTAGATGAGAAGATGAAAATGTGAATTTCCCATAGGGCCAATGATAAACTATGTTCCGTGCTGGCAGCCATGTTGCTTTGTCGAATCGGAATAAAATGAGCATTCTTTGTAAAGGACCTTCCATACATCACTTCAGTACAGTTTACTTAAATTTGTTTCAATAGTTTCAGAGCAGATGTTGAAAATGATGTTTTCCCCATAGGGTCCAATGTTAAAACTAAGATCCGTGCTGGCGGCCATGTTTTTTATAAATTGGAACGAAATATGCAATCTTTGTGAAGGACCTTCAATACATCATTCCTGTAAAGTTTGGTTGAATTTGCTTTAGTGGTTTCAGAGGAGAAGATGAAAATGTGAATTTCCCACAGGCGGCCAATGTTAAACTATGTTCCGTGCAGATCATGTTTTTTGTCGAATCGAAACAAATTGTGCAATCTTTGTAAAAGACCTCCAACACATCATTCCAGTACAGTTTAGTTAAATTTGCTTCAATAGTTTCAGAGCAGATGTTGAAAATGATATTTTCCCACAGGGTCCAATGTTAAAACTAAGATCCAAGCTGGAGGCCATGTCTTTTATTGAATCTGAACATAATGTGCAAACTTTGTGAAGGACTTTCCATGCATCATTCCTGTACAGTTTGGTTGAATTTACTTCAGTTGTTTCAGAGAAGATGAAAATATGAATTTCCCATAGGGCCAATGTTAAACTATGTTCAATGCAGGCGGCCATGCTTTTTGTCGAATCAGAATGAATTGTGCAATCTTTGTAAAGGACCTTCAAACATCATTTCAGTACAATTTACTTAAATTTGCTTCAATAGTTTCAGAGCAGATGTTGAAAATGTTTTTCCCATAGGGTCCAATGTTAAAACTAAGATCTGTGCTGGGGGCCATGTTTTTATTGAATCGGAACGAAATGTGCAATCTTTGTGGAGGACCTTCCATACATCATTCCTGTAAATTTTAGTCGAATTTGCTTCAGTTGTTTCAGAGGAGAAGATGAAAATGTGAAAAGTTAATGCCAGATGAAGGACAAAGGACACAAAGTGATAGCAATAGCTCACACTGAACCCTTGGGTCAAGTGAGCTAAAAAAATAATAAACACAATTTTCAGGAGTCAAAATCCTAAGTGCAAAAAAGACAAAGTAGGTACAAAAACCACTGGAAAAAAATGTAAACCACAAAGACTTGACTTGGTACCGGCATTTCAAAAAATGATGGGTTAAACCATTTTTATGGCATGTAAAACCTACTCTTCGATTGGAGCAGAGTCCAGCATTCATGTTTTTTTTCTGTCCTCTGGTATTCAGCCACAATTTGGTATTGATAAACCGACATTTTGTGCTATGAAAGATCACATTATATATAACATCAGAACAGTATTTTATGATAAAGAAGATATAAGTACTTAATGTACAAACCTTGGATGTTTTGACCATTTCATGATACACAAGGTAAGGACTCTCATAATATCTGACTTGGAAATTAACTGAAGATGGATGGATGTGTACCTACAAATAAATTTATACATACATACTTAAATGGTGTTTTGAACAAATAGGTTACTCTACTGTACTATGTAACTGTGACCCAAATTAACTCCCTGTTGGAAAGTCACCTGAATGTATGTGTATTGATAATCTATGTATTCCTAAACTTGCCTATCTATAAATATATAACCATTTAAGTAATGTAATAAGGTAGATCGAATCTACTAGACAGATTTTCTTATATGAAGTTATTTTGTAGTTTTTAACTTGTATGTTAAAAACAGAATAAATATTATATGTCAACAATAATCTTTTTCTGTTATTAGACTTTGAAAGCCCAGCTTAAAATAATAAAGTGTATATTGGGAACTCTGAAAACAGGCTTACCAATGAGATTTCCTATGAAATTGCTTAGATTTTCCTTATTTTTTAATATTTAGAGAGAAACCTGGCACCGTTTGATTAAGTGGTATTTTATGTTGTTCATGAAACAGAAATTATTTACAGGAAAAGGGAGGCAATAAGCACCAAAGTTAATTGAAATTTGCCAATTTATTATAATGTCACAATGAAAAGAAAAGTAAAGAATGTTTTGGCTTGAAAATAATGTCAATTAGCATCTGACTTATGTTCCATGACACGACCCAATCGAATAGGCCATGTATTAGTGTCAATCTATCTTAGACCTCTTATCATTAAAAAATCTGATACTCTACAACTAATAACTGTAAACTAGAAAAACTATGAGCAAAGTTCAAAAATATTATACCCCTGCTCCCTGTTTGATTCCAGAAAAAAAATCAAATCAAATTTTCATGTAGCTGGTTCACAATGGCAATATGTACTGAACATTCTGTGAAAGTTTAAGTGGATTTCATCAAATGGTCTAGGAGGAGTTGTCGCCACAAAGTATGTACCCTATGGCAGACGGACGAACAAACGTCTGGACAAATGGACAGATGGAAGGATGGACACCATGATCACTATATACCGCCCGCTGAAGCGGGGGTATAACAATATGAGAACACATCTTGTTTAATTATTTGATGTCTACACTGTTTTCATGAATGCATACTGACCATTGACTTTTTATGATTTTTTTTCTAATTAATGGACATTCCTACTGTATTTTTTCCCTGATTTACATCATTTTTATAATTGCATTTTTAGAATTACCACTGCCAAGAAAAATCCGACTCGATAATGCTTTAAGTGCAAAAAATCAAATAAGTTGTTGAACAGGAAGAAGTATACTGTCAAGTCTGAACATGCATCCAACAATATTTCATAATAGAAATATCCAACATTTATATCATTTACCTTAATAATCATCTAAACATGACTGAAATCAGTATACCCCAGTCCTCAATAGAGAGCACGGTTAAAATATTTTTCATGAGACTGCAATTTTTTAAAATCATTTTTAAAATGGACAATGGTAGACAGCTATTGAAATTTCAGATCAAAACGGAGAGAAAGTAATGATTAAATATTATATCTTTTACCCCTGTTTATATATTAATAAGAATGTTATACAATGTACTTACAAAACCATCTGATTTTGTTCTAAATCTCAACTCTTCGGGTTTTGGTAATTTTGATAATGCACCTGAAAATAGAGATTTTATACATATGGAAAATATGTAATTTACAATAAAACAAGAGGCTCTTAAGAGCCTTTATGGCTCAAATGGCCCTTGGTTAGGCCATGAAAAAAAAATTATTGGTTCTCAGGCCCTCCCTCATCTAGTTGGAGGCTTGAAAAAAGCCCCTCATTGACCCTATTTTTTGCCATTTCAATAAAATAAAAACCAAAAATCACCTCCCTCACTACTTTTTTGTGGTTTTTACAATGTAACTAAGAGTTGTCAGAAGACAACATAGCTTGCCGGGGATTCCAGTAACCTCAATGCACAATAAATTCGAAAGTAAAGAAAGCTTTCTTCACAAGAAAGTCACATATGAAATATAAACACCCTATCACTAAACAGCAAAATGAAAGTTTTTAAAAAATTGCTCTCAGGACAAGGTCAAGGTCAAAATGTCTACAAGTATGGTACCATTAGACAGCTCTCATCAAAAGAACGTCACATACCACATATGAACACCCTACCACTAAACAACTTAATTCTAGAAGCAAAGTTAAATTTTTAAAAAATTGCCCTCACGGCAAGGTCAAGGTCAAAATGTCTACAAGTATGGTATCAGAACAAAGCTCCAATCATAAGCAAGTCATATACCAAATATGAACACCCTACCACTAAAAGCCTACCTTCTAGAGGCAAGGTTAAAGTTTTTAAAAATTGCCCTAAGGGAAAGGTCAAGGTCAAAATGTCTACAAATAAGGTACCACTAGAAAGCTCTCATCATAAGCAAGTCATATACCAAATATGAACACCCTACCACTAAAAGCCTACCTTCTAGAGGCAAGGTTAAAGTTTTTCAAAAATTGCCCTCAGGGAAAGGTCAAGGTCATAATGTCTACAAATATGGTACCATTAGAAAGCTCTCATCATAAGAAAGTCACATACCATATAGGAACACCCTACCACTAAAAGCCTACCTTCTAGAGGCAAGGTTAAAGTTTTTCAAAAATTGCCCTAAGGGAAAGGTCAAGGTCAAAATGTCTACAAATATGGCACCGCTAGAAAGCTCTCATCATAAGCAAGTCACATACCAAATATGAACACCCTACCACTAAAAGCCTGCCTTCTAGAGGCAAGGTTAAAGTTTTTTATATATTGCCCTAGGGGCAAGGTCAAGGTCAAAATGTCTACAAATATGATACCACAAGAAAGCTCTCGTCACAAGGAAGCCACATACTAAATATCAACATCCCATCTCTTAACATCTCCATTCCACAATCAAGTTTAAGTTTTTGCTGACGACGCCGATGCCGACACCAGGGGTATAACAATAGCTCTCCGGAAATTCGTTCCGGTGAGCTAAAAAGCTGCCTCATCTATTTTTTGGCAAATAAAAAGATAAAAAAAATTACCTCCCTCGCTCACCTGTTTCAATGAAAAATGGCCTGAGAACCAATTAATTAATTTTGTATGGCCTTAACATAGACATTTTATGTTAAAGAGCCCATAGTTTAACTATAGTTCCAATATGCCCAAGTAGTTTAAGGGGAGATGACCTCTTTTAGTGTTTCTCAAAGGGTCTAATGTAAAACTATGTTCCCTGTTGGCAGCCATCTTGGATAAAGTGTGAACCTGAAAGAAACATTTTCTTTGCAGGGGGGCACATAAAGACTATTGTGACCAAGTTTGGTTCAATTAGCTCAGTAGTTTCAGAGGAGGAGATCTTTGAATGTGTTTCCCCATAGGGACCAATGTTTAAACTAAGTTCCCCACTGGCTGCCATGTTGGATATAGTGCAGACCTGAAAAACACCTTTTTGCTGGGGACCAGCCAAGGACTATTGTGGCCAAGTTTGGCTCCAATTGGCTCAGTATTTTCAGAGATCTTTGAATGCATTTTCCCTTAGGATCATATATCAAAACTATGTTTCCCACTGGTGGCCATCTTGGATATAAAGCAAACCTGAAAAACACCTTTTTCTACCAGGGACCACCAAAAGACTATTGTGACCAAGTTTGGTTCAATTGGCTTGGCAGTTTCAGAGGAGAAGATCTTTGAATGTGTTTTCCCATAGGGTCCAATGTTAAAACTATGTTCCCCACTGGCAACCATGTTGGATATAGTGCAAACCTGAAAAACACCTTTTTTGCAAGGGGACCAACAAAGGATTATTGTGGCCAAGTTTGGCTCCAATTGGCTCAGTATTTTCAGAGAAGATCTTTGAATGTGTTTTCCCATAGGATCAAATGTTAAACTATGTTTCCTACTGGTGCCATCTTGGATATAGAGCATACCTGAAAAACACCTTTTTTGTCAAGGACCACCAAAGGACTATTGTGGCCAAGTTTGATTCCAATTGGCCCAGTAGTTTCAAAGAAGAAGTTCTGGAATTTGTTTTCCCTTAGGCTCCAATGTTAAAACTATGTTTCCTGCTGGTTGCCATCTTGGATCTAGTGCGGACCTGGAAAACACCTTTTTTGCAACGAACCATCCAAGGACTATTGTGGCCAAGATTGGTTCCAATTGGTCCAGTAGTTTCAGAGTTCTTGAATTTGTTTTTTCTTAGGCTCCAATGTTAAAACTATGTTTCCTGCTGGCGGCCATGTTGGATATAGCGCGGACCTGAAAAAACTTTTTTTTGCAAGGGACCATCCAAGGACTATTGTAGCAAAGTTTGGTTCAATTGGCCCAGTAGTTTCCGAGGAGAAGATCTTTGAATGCGTTTTTGCATAGGGTCCAATGTTAAAACTATGTTCCCCACCGGTTAGGCCATGTTGATATGCCCAAACCTGAAAAACACTTTTTTGCAGGGGACCACAAAAGGACTATTGTGGTCAACTTTGGTTTGAATATTCTCAGTAGTTTCAGAGATGGAGAAGATCTTTGAACATGTTTTCCCATAGGGTCAAATGTTAAAACTATGTTTCCCACTGGTGGCTGTCTTGGATATAGTGCACTGAAAAAACACTTTTGCAAGGGATCACCTAAGTATTTTTGTGGCCAAGTTTGGTTCCAATTGCCAAAGTAGTTTCAGGGGGAAGATCTTTGAATGGCATTAGCAAGGTGAGCTAAAAACTCTCAAAATAAAGAAAATTATTTCTTTTTACAAAATCATGATGCTAGTATGGAAAATATTTGAGAAATAAAACAATTCTACTACTTAACATGTCATTTGAGAACAGATTTGTGTTTACTACCCTAGACCAAACTTATAATTCACATGGTATCTAATCAATGGTAAAATTCTGGTGTTACTGTTACATTCACATGAATTTTACAAAAAAGTCAACTTGAAATGTAAAATGAAATCAAATTTGTAACTAGAAAAATAAAATGCTTATTTTTTTTTCAAGTTTATATACTGTCTGCAAAACAATGAAAACAACATCACGATCACATGAAGACATGAATATTCTATTTTTTTTCAAAACACCATACATTGAAGAATCTACTACTTTATTTTAAGTAGTATTTCTTTTCTTGCTTGACTAGAACAATATGACTTCCTAAATAACAGAATAAAGATACTACAATGTGTTAAAATTTTGATTGAATAGCCAGTCTTTTCATAAAAAGATTGTATCCCTTTAGTTTTTCCATGAAAAAAAAAAACTGGAATTTCAATTGAAATTAGGATACATAGTTTAAGCACAGGTATCTGGGCACAGATTTGCCATAACTTGTATATTATTGTTACCTACCAGCACTACTTTGATTAAACTTGGTATGTGGTGTCATAACTTGTACAACATTAGGATAAAGTGCTCCTACTAAAATGGCAGATATAAGTTTCAGATTCTTTACATTACTGTTTGCCTGTAAAAATGCAACAATATTGTTACCATACACATGCAGTATGACTATGTTACCAGGGTATTTCAAATGTTAGGCAATGTAAGTCAAGGTATCCTTCATGTTTAAATATTGTTTTACTATGCCACACAAATAGTGTGATTTGCTACCAATATATGATATGAGATCTAGATGTAAAATATTACTCTCATAGTGGAATATGCACACTTCAGTATGTCCGAGTTTTTTCCTGATCTGAATATTTTTACATTGTATCTCTGGTGGAATTTAATTTATATATATTCTTAAAGTCAATGCTAAAGAAAGTTTAGATTCACTTTTATCTTATATTGTTTTGTTTTGAAGTCTTTGTTTATCCATCTTTCACATTTTATACATATCCATTCCTTTTTATTTAGTACATTCTTTGTAAACTATGCTTTAGATCAGACATCTTGTAAAACTACAATATCAAAGGAGCAGTTATGTACCTCCTCTCCTGTCATTTCAATAACTCCATCTGATCCTCGTCGTGCAGCTCTTTCCACATCTTTAAATGTAATACCTTCCTTTACAAAGCCTATATCTGACAAAAGTTCTACAAACTGCTGTTTTAAACTGGCCAACATCTGGAATATGATCAACATTTATAGATTACAGGTGAGAATATATAGTCTCTAACATTGTTTCATGTTTATAGCATGTATTTCTAAAATCAGGATAGTATAAATTTTTGACATTTTGACATTTTGAAGTTCAAGGTTTATCAAGAACTTTAAAATGTGAAAATTTAACTATCAAAATTTAAGAAATTATCGTAATAAACAGGCTAACAATGCTAGAAATTGTTTTTATTAATTTCTACTGAATTTATTTGAAGTAAAATAATCTCCATAGTCTCCATTCTCAAATATGACTCCATTTTGTTGCTACCATCGTTGCTATGTGTATCATTGCACCATTCACGAAAAGGGATGTTGAGTGAAATATTCTTAATAAAAATGCTATATTACTAATAAACTGAGTAATCTTAGTAATAAATATTGATTATTGTAACACAGGGCGTTACAGATGTCCCCCAAACCAACACTATTCATGTTTTCCACAGTTTCCATGGCAACAGCAGCTTTTATGAGATTTCTAAGACTAAACATTAATTTGTAAACGTCAGACAACTATCGTGTAAAATTTCATCAAATTGAATCACTTTGAATTTTCCCGCCTTTTTCCATTTCCATGGCAATGGTAGTCATCTTCAAAGTTTTGAGGCTAAAAATCATTTCTACACATTTCAGACAACCTTCCCATAAAATTTCATCCAAATTGAAGCATTTAAAATTTTCCTGCCTATTTTCCGTTTCCATGGCAACGGTCTCCATTTTGTAAATTTAAAGGCTAAAAATCATTTCTATACATGCCAGACAACCTTCCTATTATATTTCATCCAAATCAGAGCAAACTGAATTTTCCAGCCTTTTTTTCCTTTACATGGCAACGTTGTCAATTTTGAACATTTTGAAATGTGTGTGCACATCTACTCATATAGGCCAACATTCCTGTGAAGTTTCACGAAGTTTGGCCCAATAGTTTCCGAGAAATGTGTCGACATGTCGACAGGAATTGAACAGAAGAACTGACACGAGACATTTATACAATTGACCTATTACAAACCGAGAACAAATCTATCCACATAGATATTGTTTCCATAACACATTGATCAGGTGGTATTTAAATTTGCTAGAAAAGACCTTATATCCCCACTGGCAGCCTACATGTATGAGGTACACCACTAGATCAGGAAAATAACCAATACTGCAAGTGTAGTTGGAAAATGACTTACAATTTTGAGGGAGTTGTGGATGAGCAAATCAAACTGACAGATAAGTTTTTTTGGCTCGGTGAACCTCTGAAATCTGTAAAATCTAAATTTTAAGTGATAAGAGCAGAACTAGACCAGGTGCAAAACTAGACCAAGTGAACAACATAGCCTGAAGCCAGTTTTGAAGTAGTTGTGTGGCAGTACAACACAGTATGACAGATACACGTAGTAATCCCTATGTGCTTACTCTGCTTACAGCAGGCCATACAATAATATGAGGAAATTGGACAAGCAATGGGGAAATAATTTTCAATTTTCTCTAGAAAAGAGTAGATATTAGTTATTAAGTTGAAGGCTCTGTTGATCATAGAATCATTATTGCACATGAACGGTATGCCTGTTTTTCCATAAAATACTATTTTAATGACCCAAAACCTTTAATACATAAGCAAATTCACCACCTCCTTTTACCTACTATCCATTGTGATGTCAGTTAATTTGTGATGTTTGTTTTGGTTTAATACTGCTGTTGAATAATAAAAATAGACTATTTCCATTGGTCATTTATCTTGTACTTGTATCAACTTTTTGTCTCACCTTGAAAAATTACCATTCAGGGAAGCATGATTCATCCTAGAAGGTGTATAAAACAAGAGGCTCTCAAGAGCCTGTATCGCTCACCTGAGCCACGGCTTTCGTTTTATGGGCATTATTTTCAAATTTGTTAATAGACATTGATCTTATTTTATCTTAAGTTTAACTATATTCCAGACTGGCAGCTATTTTGGATTTGGTTGCAGTTCTACTGTCATCTTTCTTGAAGGGACCATTGAGTCTAATTTTGGTTCCAATTGACTAAATATTTTCAGAGGAGAACATCTTTAAATGCTTTGCGATAGGCTTCCGATAGGTCTCAAGGTTAAACTATGTTCCCCACAGGGGCCATCTTGAATGCGATGCAGACAAGCCAGGCAAATTTTTCAAACTGGAACAAGTATGGCTCGTTGTGACCAACTATGTTTTCATTATTGGCCAAGTAATTTCAGGAGATCTTTTAATGTTTTCCAAATGGTTCAAATGTTAAATCTGTTCCCCGCTGGCAGCCATCTTGCATAAAGCAAAGACTTGAAAAACAACTCTTTTGCAGGGTGGCAACTTAAAGACTATTGTGGCCAAGTTTGGTTCCAATTGGCTAAAAAGTTTCAGAGAAGATCTTTGAATGTATTTTTCCATAGGGTCCAATGTTAAAACATTGAACCCTGCTGGTGGCCATCTTGGATATAGCACGGATCTGAAAAACAACTTTTTTGCAGGGGACCATCTAAGGACTATTGTGGCCAAGTTTGGTTTCAATTGGCCCAGTAGTTTCAGAGGAGAAGATCTTTGAATGAAAAGTTTACGCCGGATGGACGACGGACGAAAAGTGATGGCAAAAGCTCACCCTGGCTATAGCCAGGTGAGCTAAAAACTTACATTGTGAGGCAAAAAGATTAAAATACCTGAAGTGACTTCTGTGACAGGAAATTATCTTGGCAAAATAAATATGTTTCCCTTGGTCCTTGTTTCTTTGCAGTTAGCCAGCCCTGTAATTATATAATAACAATGCAAAATGTAACTGTCAGCTCCTTTATTAGGCTAAAAGTGATTAAAAGGTTATAAAATCCTGACATCTGTGACCTTAACCTTTGACCTGACCTATTTTTTTGCATAAATTATTTATGTTACTCCTGACTAAACCTATACACTTGCCAAGTATAAAAAGCTTTTCTTACATACAGTAGAACTTCAATGGCCTGAACTGCAATAACTTGAACACCATGGAATCCTCTAACTCTTTTTCAATCTCCGAAACAGAGGTGCATAGCTCTTCCTTCATCAGATATCACCTCTGCCACACCGGAAGGAGAGATTCCTCTCAAAATGGCTGATTTTCATAACGTCACAGTGTGAAATACGTCAGGATGTGTACGACGTCACTGTGAAAAGGGCGTGGTAAATCCAATATGGAGGACAAGGTGTGGCAGAGGTGATAATCTGACGTAGGAAGAGCTATGCACCTCTGTTTCAGAGATTGACCCTTTTTGTGTTCCTTTTGTTCAAGTTTAAACATAATTCGACCTTGATATCTCAAACAACCTCTAACTGGAACTGTTTTCATTGGTCCCTTGGGAGTTGGAGCCATCAAAGTTCAACTGTACTTTAAAAGTTATATCAAAGGATAAAGTTTTGTATGCACAGACAGGACAAATTAACATTCCCAAAATCCTTGACATGAGGCATCGAAAAATATTTATAAATATCATTCCCATAACTGCTCCAGTATCTCAGATCATGTATTTAATGCAAACTTAAACCTGAGCTTCTCATCCATGAAGGAGAGGTTAAGGTGACATTATTTAAGAAATAGATTATTGCAAGTGGGCTCTATGCGAATTAGAACATGGGCAGACCTTATATTTGTCAATATTTTATACCGAGCGATAGCGAGGTATAAAATGAAGACAAATATAAGGTCTGCCCATGTACTAATTTGCATAGAGCCCACTTGCAATAATCTATTTCGATTCTAATTTATTTTAACAAGCGTTTTGAACATTCGAAGCGGCTCTTAGAGGGCAATGTTGGGTTTGACACTAGAATTGAAATATGTCAAAAAACTGCATACAAACACACATAAATGGACAAAGAGAAATCTATATTCGTTATTTGATTGATACAGGTTGCTCATAAGCTTACGAATTAATACAAATATTCTATTGTACAAATATAAAATACAGATATTTTAAAATCGAAGCGGGTATAAATATGAGCTGGTTGTATTTCTGGTTTATATGACTGCTTAGTTATATTTGAAGCCAAAAGAGAAAAGAAAAGGAATAAAAATCATATTTATAATGTAATTAAGGTTAAAAATTAAATTTTTTAGACTTAAATTGTAGAGCATGATATGCAACATAGATAAGATTTCATAACAACAACACATTCGTTGCTAGGTAACGGTTATGTCAATTTCAGTTCCGAGTGTTAAATTCAATAACTCTTGTAAATTTCTATGTATTATTGGCATTATTTGATGCAGATTTTGGGCAATTAATTATTTAAAACTTTATATACACATGAATATTGAGTGAATAAAATGTGAAACTGTACATTACGAATGTCCTTTGTAAAAAAAAATATACGCATGTGCTAAAAAATATTGTTGGAATTAGAACATAGCTTTGCTTCCAAAGCCAAAGAAGAGAGTCATATTAGAATTTTTATCAGAAACCTAGTGACTATCTACAGCACATCTAATGACAAAATTCAGTTTTGTTGAGTAGTATAAGTTTCCAGTTTTATTACCTGGTAACCATTCAATATTGACAAGTGGTTTGAATTTTCAGGTTTATTACCTGGTAACCATTAGATATTGTTACATGGTCTGAATTTCCTGTTTTATTACCTGATGGCTTTTCCTTATTGTTTAATGGTCTAAATTTCCTTTTTCATTACTTGGTAACCATTAAGTATTGTTATGTTTTACTACATTCAATGTAGTTGAGTAGCCTACAATTCCTGTTGTATTACCTGGTATCCATTCAGTATTGTTAAGTGGTCTGAATTTCCTGTTGCAAATTCAATCTTCTTCTGTGTTGATTCAACTTTTTTACCAAATGGAGATACCTTAATACAAATCATAACATAGTAAAAATATTGGGCTTTTATTTAACAAACTGAAATGTTTAAAACTATTTAAAAACTGAAAAGGCAAATCATTTACAGTGATTTTGATATCAAATTTCAACGAAATATTTGTTTGACAGTAAATAAAACCTCAAATGAATTATAACATCAAATATAAGAACAAGGTATTAGCATTATGTTGAAAAGCATGGAAAGCTAAACAATCAAATAAAAAAAAACAATGAAGGATTTAAATAATGTTAAGGACATGAACTTTGGTATAGAAGTACAAATAGATAAAGGGAGAAGTCAATAAGAATTTTGTACTTACAAATGGTGATTTATAACTAAGTGAAGCTGCTATGGTAAGAGCTGGGTCTAAACATCTAAATATAGCACCAAATAACATCAACTTTCCTATCCTAAAAAGATAAACTATGTGAAATTTGTGTCTTTTCTAAAACAAAAAGCACAATGAAGGTAAGGTATTTAGCTGATCCTTGTCTTGAGGCCTTAACACTACATACTGGCTCAATAAATTGAGTGTTTGTGTAAAAATGAATTGAGCATGGGTGTAAAATAAGGCCTTGCTTAAAAAATTGTTTGTTTGCTGTTTATCGACACACTCATAAAAATTCTACCTACTCAAAACATTTTATTGACATTTCACAGAAAAATAATTTTTATTCTATCTTAAGCCCATTTCCTTTAAAAATTAACCCCTTTTTGACATCTTTTTCAAGAAAAAAAATAATTCTACTACCGACCTACTCAGTAAAAAATTGTTAGTTGATAAATAGGAAACAAACATTTTGTTAAGGATGGCCTATAAAGAAAAGCATACCAATATTCAAGTCCCATAATCCTTTTTCTCGAATTTCTAGCAAATTTAACCAACTCCTGACCGATGTGATAAAAATATTTCTCGTCTCTAGTGTGAAAAAAACTTGCAAGAAATTTCCCACAAAATCTATTCGGAACATAATCCTTGGTGTTTTACATTATGTCAATAGAGAAACATTTTCTACAAATTAAACACGTTAATTATGAAATTTCTCACATCTTGTTTAAATATTTTCAAATGTTTAAAAACTCGGCAAGCCTCGTTTTCAAACATTTGCAAAATTTATTTAACTCGATGTGAGAAATTTCATAATCAACTTAGTTCTGGTTGTAGAAACTATATGTAACACACATGTCACATGAACTCTGTAAGGAATGAGAACAGGTGCATTAACAGGAGCATCTCCTGCTATGTATGCATCACAAGATGTGTGAGAAATATGGAATATAGGACATTTTGTATTTGATACGTACTTTATCATGGCCAGTAATAAGTGAGCCCGATAGGGGGAGCTTGATACGTTACACTGTTATAAAGTCTGTATCAAAAACAAAACTGTCCTATATTTCTGTTATTGGTAATTCACAAAATGAGATACAGAACCCTATAATACATAGAAATAAGCTGAAATTTGTATTTTATTAGCACAATTAATCTTTTGTTTATCGCAATAATAACATGACAAATAGTACCAAAACATAACGTCAGAATAGCAACTGGCATGTGATGCCTTCACAGTGACCTGATATTTTCGTGATAGTGTCCAGTTCGGTGATACTGAGAATATCAGTCTCTGTAGATCAAAGAAAGTTCAAACAAATCATGTCCAAAGTCAAAATTGTTGTCTTCAATTACTACAGATAAGATTAATAGGATCTTGCATAAGATCAGATTAAAGATTGGGATATCTTTCACAAGTGTAAGAAATTTCGTCTTTTCTCGAGTGGAGTTTAGTGAAACGAGAGGAAAAGACATAGAATTTCTTACATGAGTGAAAGATATCCCGATCTTTAATTTTGATCTTATGCAAGTACCTAATTCTTCCGTAAATAGCAAAAAGAAACGTCTGGAATCCTTTACTGTTTGAAAAACGTTGTCATCATTTTAGTGGTCTGTACATTGTGATGTCAGGTGTTTTATGACATTTAGTCATGGTTACGATTGTTGAATCACAAAAATTAACACGTCTGGTTGGTCATTTACTGTTGTGAGATGAGGTCGCGTGCATCGATCTTACATGGGTCATCTCCCACTGTAAACCACCATTTACGGAAGAAGAATAAATGCAACATTTACTCTACTGTAAACAGGTCAGTCACAAGTTGAGAAACTCCTGCATCATTCTGGTCTATCAACTTGTGATGGCAAACATAGAATTTTCCATGTGTTATTCTCAAGCATTCTTTCTCATAGCCTTATACATGTTTTTTGTTTTTGTTTTTGTTTTTTTTTTGTTTGTTTGTTTGTTTTTTTTTGCAATAAAGATCTATTAATGAAATACTCATATTGGGAGGATGCTCTGTCATATCTTATCAACTGAAATACACATTTTTGAAGAACTTAAGATTTTGACGGTACTTAGGAAATAATTCATGGCAGGTATATGGTAATTGGGAATTTAACAATAGGCTGGGCCTTTATATTCGAATTTAACCCAGAGCGTTAGCTAGATGTTAAATTTCAAATACAACGGCCAAGCACATGGTTAAATGACAATAACCATATACCTGCCATGAATTATTTTAATTCTGATATGACAGATAATGGAATTTTCCATTCTGAAGCAACCTAAGAGAAGGCGGATTTCTCCTTTGCTGTCTGTGTCTATGACGTCACAATGCACAATCTGACGTTTCAAACAGATGCAAGTTCAAAATTCAAATTGAAAGCAAGACAATACACATTTATGTGTCTGAATGGCACAATTTAGTTTAAAAGTGTTCTTAACATTTATTTCCTTCATAAACTAAGAAGAACAAAATAAAGGCAGTGTTGTTTTTCATCTCGTTTACTCATATTCTGATACCATTTATGCATGTGTAAAATATATGGTGATCAAGTAATATATTGGTTGAAGATTAACAAGAGCCATGTTAGAATTCTCTTTTATTGACGATTGATCTTTTTTTTTTACTGAAGTAATTTATTGTATTATTAAACAATACTAACCTAACATCTACTGGCAAAGATCCCAGGTGATATCCTAATGGTGTCAATTCCTATAAAAATATCATAATTACTAAAAATGACAAATCAAATAACAAACAGCATTGGGAAAACGTCAAACAAAACTCATGGCATTCAAAGTCGAAGTTTGTACAAAATAAAACTAGAAATGGGAGCAGTCGCAAACGACAGCTAATCCCCTCGCCCGCTGTCAATAAATAATAACCCTTATATAATCTAAAGAAATATGAATGTCGAAGGTACATCCACTGAATAGTAAGATCATTGATGTGTAACGTGTAGTATCTCAGATATAAACATTAATGGAATTTTTAAACAAAGTCAGTCAAGTGTAAAATGTAGGTCAAAGTGACCCAATTATCATCTGAAGCAGCTAGACTCTAGAAGATGCATGCACTGACCACAGATGATTGATGTAACACATAGGGTATCTCATATATCAACATTAATGCAAACTTTGACCTGAGCCATTGAAACATAAAATGTAGGTCAGAGTGACCTAATTATCATCTGAAGCAGCATCACTCTCCAAAACACATCAACTAACCAAAGATGATTGATGTGCCACATGTAGTTTCTCAGATATGAACCTTAACGCAAACTTTAACCGGAGTCACTGAAGCATAAAATGTAGGTCAGAGTGACCAAATCATCATCCAAAGCAGCAACACTTTCCAAGATGCATCTACTGACCAAAGATGATTGATGTGCCACATGTAGTTTCTGAGATATGAACCTTAACACAAACTTTAACCAGAGTCATTGAAGCATAAAATGTAGGTCAGGGTGACCCAATTATCGTCTAAATCAGTATCTCTCTCCAAGACACATCCATTGACCAAAGATGATTGATGAGTCACATGTAGATTCTCAGATATGAACCTAAACGCAAACTTTAACTGTAGTCATTGAAGCATAAAATGCAGGTCAGAGTGACCCAATCATCATCTGAAGCAGCATCACTCTCCAAGAAGCATCTACAGACTAAAGATGATTGATGTGCCGCATGTAGTTTAGTTTCTCAGATACAAACCTAAACACAAACTTTAACCAGAGTCATTGAAAAATAAAATGTAGGTCAGAGTGACCCAATTATTGTCTGAATCAGCATCATTCTCCAAGACGCAAAGATGATTGATAAGCCACATGTAGATTCTCAGATATGAACCTTAACACAAACTTTAACCGGAGTCATTAAAGCATGAAATGTAGGTCAGAGTAACCCAATTATCATCTGAAGCAGCATCACTCTCCAAGACGCATCTACTGACCAAAGATAATTAATGTGCCCAGTGATGGTGAAATTCAATTTTCTTTTACAGGACATTCGGTCTGGTAAACATGAAGGATTTACCAGACCGAATATTTTTCCGTGACACCAAAATTTCGAACCTTACAGAAGAAGAAACATTAAATTGGTTTTCAATGTGTTGTACATGCAACTCACAAGAAAAAAAATCCTTGCGAGGTCGCTTCCTCCTCCATAAGTTCCTCATCATCGTCACCAAAATACAAAACAATATATTTCAGTAGAGACAAATGTTATTTGTATTTAGCTTCCTCTCTGGACGATGTTCTACATATTTGTTGTCGTTCCTTGTTATTTTTAATCTTTATTTTTTTATTTATTTTTTTTTTTGCTCACTGACACTGTCTGAAGGGTTTTTCCAGGGATTTTCTTTAGACATTTTTTAATGGAATTTTAATGTATATTTGGGATTTTTTATCAACAAAGATGAATTTTGTAAAATTGAATAATCATGAAAATCAATTGAATCAATGTTAATGTTTTTGTAACCTGACACATTCATTTATTTGACTTGCATTTTTTTTAATTCTGAAAAAGTTCATGAAAACACCAGAATCATAGCAATTATCATCTTATCATGATTAAATATTCTAGTTTCTACCTTTCAGATGCACAATTTGAAAGAAATGTGCACTGTTGGCATGAAAAAGTGGAAGGATACAACATCCGGAAAGGTTTTATTCCGATCCGTTTCCGTTTCATAGAACCGGAAGTCGCCATTTGCAATTTTGTTGACAAACAGAATACGGTACTGATTATATTTGATTTTGGCTGTTCTACCATGAATATTTACACAAAACATAAATGTTACTTTGATTTGACACAAGCTCAAAATGTTTTTCTGTAAATAAAGTGTCAGTACTTATGAGCTTTTGATCTGGGAACATCATGACCACGAATTTTCATACCGGAAGTTTAAAACGATAAAACCAAATACGAATTTAGACCTGAAATTTTACCGGACAGTCGGACCGACAACTTGAAATTTTTTACCGGACCTGTGACGATTTTACCAGACTTGTCCGTCGGTCAGACGGTATTTCGGCATCACTGTGTGCCACATGTAGTTTCTCAGATATGAACCTTAATGCAAACTTAAATCCAAGATTGGACGAACTAATGGATGGACGGATGGACAGACGGGCGAGATGCTATATCCCCTCCCCAACTCCGTTGGGCGAGGGGATAATAAGTAACTGATACTCGTCGAAATATTATTTAATTCGTTGATTTAGCTTTGAACTTTATACATATGATAGATTTTTACTGATGAAGGCCTAAGGCCGAAACGTCTGGAAAAAGGTTAGTGAAGGACAATAAATACAGTATATTCCCTTTTGGAATTTTTTGGAACAAGGTTTATACATATGGATAAAATTGTACAATGAAGAAGCCAGTACAATCTTTATATTTCATGTATAAGTAGGTACAAAACTGATGGGTCTAGGGCGCTGGACATAGTGCAGGCGGTGTTGCCATAGATGACAACAAAGTAGGGGTTCAAATCCAGCCGAATACCTTGCTGGATTTTCCGATGTTAACAGGTTTAAAAAGATGATTTTCATCACTGTTGGCATTCGGAATCATATATTCTACCTTTGCAGCTCATCTTACCAACACATTATCGTTCCATGGAACACTTGTGTTGCCTGCACTACAGTAGAGCCATTTTTGGCCCAGTGAACCTCTAGAATCTGTTAAATTCAAATTTTAAGTTCAAGGAGCATGTTAATATTAGGATAAAAACAAATTCTGCAAATTTGTTTAAAATATGAATTCTATTTTTGGAGGACTTATTCAGGTTAACAAAGCAAATTAACAATTTTGGCTCAGTGAAACTCTAAAATCTTCAAAATTAAAATTTTAATCTGCAAAATTAAAATTTTAAGTATCAGGTATGCAATTATATCAGGTGAACAACATATAATGAAAGTTTGGTTGGAATATGACTTACAGCTTTGAACGAGTTCAATATTAACAAACTGAATAAACAAATGAGCAATTTTGGCTCTGTGAACCTCTAAAATCATTTATGTATCTGATGCACAACTAAATCATATGAACAACATATCTGGCAAGTTTGGTTGGAATCCGACTAGTAGGTATGATGGAGTTGTTGATTAACAAACCAGATTAACAAATGAGCTATTTGGGGCTCTATAAACCTCTCAAATCTGTAAAACCAAATTTCTTAGTTAGTATCAGATGCACAACTACATCAGAGTAACAACATATCCTGGAAGTTTGGTTGGAATTGGACCAGCAGTTTTGAAGGAGTTGTGGATACAAAAACCAAATCAAAAAATGAACTATTTCGGCTCTGTGAACCTCTAAAATCTGTAAAAACAAAATTCAAAGTATCAGATGCACAACTACACCAGGTGAATGACATATCCTGAAAGTTTGGTTGGAATCGGGCAAGCAGTTTTGAAGGAGTTGCGTATACAAAAACCGACAGACAACGCAGGACAACGACGTAAGACAACGGATAGTAATCCCTATGTGTCGACTCTGCTTACAGCAGGCGACACAATAAAAACTTACATCTTTTTCATCAAGTGCACCTAGATCTTGTAAACGTTTAGTAGCTGATAAAATGGACTCTTCTTCTGGTGGTTCTAAAAGTTGTTCTAAAACTTCCTAAAGACAAGAAAATAAATATATATAATAGACTGATAAAATTATGAAGTAAAACAAGAGCACAGAAATTTTATATGTAAAAATGTTATTATTTATAACATATTATTCATTGTAAGGTTTTGTTAGGATAATAAACTGTTACCAACAGATAGACAAATATTATTACATTCATCAACAACAGAAAATAACCAATGGCAGATGACGAATATTCAGGATATACATGTATTACAGTAATGAAATAATATATCAATATACACACACACACACACACACACACACACACACACACACACACACACACACATATATATATATATATATATATATATATATATGAAGTGAAATACTTTTATATGAAGGAAAACATAAGAAAATTACGATGTTTTTATGTGTTGACACTACAGGGTTTTCAACATTGTCTTAATGTACACTCACAACTATCAATATTATAATCTGTGAAGCTTTAATTACTTTACTGACAAAAACTAAAGATCTACTATATTTTTATCTTTTTATATTTAATATATAGACAGAGAAGATCTCCCTATGTTTTCTATATTTTTGTGTAAAGGCAGATGTTGAAATACAGATCTCCCCAACTATTACTATAATTGTTAATTTTATGTACAGACAGATGTTGAAGGGAAAAAGAAGACATACCTTAGCTGACTGTTTTTGGAAGATATCCAACATCTTAATCTTCAATACAATTTGTTCTAGCGGTGCTCTTTGTATCTCTGTAAAATACATACAAAGTTTAATGTAATTTTGTAAGCTTCAAAGTCAATAAAAAATATTTTATTTTAGGATTTTTTAACTTGTTTATATTATATTACAAAATACAACCTTACATACATGTAGCAGTATAGAAAAATTAACTTTTTAAGAGAGATTAAACTGAAAAATACAGTCTATATTCCATTCACAATTATTGCAAAAGGAGAGATAACCTATTGATAGAATTTCAAATTTGCCAATAATATGACAATTTGCATATCTGCCATAATACCTTAGTTGATATTTACATTGTAAAAGCAATTAAAAGTGTGTCATTTTAGAGTTGTGGTTATTACCAAGAATCACCATCTTATACATCTTAAATCAGTAGACAATATTTCTATTTTTATTGAAAGATGAGTAACAATGTAAATAAAATAAAAGTCAAATTTGACAAAACCGTCCAAAACATGTGGCAATGAAACACAAGTTAATTTTGCATAGGAGTCATATCTTCTCACTAGAGGTAATTTGGCCTGATTGGCCACTGTAACCTAATACACCTTTACCTTATTCTCTAGCAATCTGAATATTATTTACATTATATAACTTCTTTACATAAAGTTTCAAACCAAATATCAAACCATTCCTTTAAGGTGTCTAAAGTGTCTAAAACTGAGCATCTATTTTGGGCATCTAAGCAAAAATTCAATAATAAGAATGTTGTCTAAATGATCTTGCATGTCTTAAATGCAATTATTTATATAAAAATAAACAACAAGTATCAAGAAATATTATTGCATATTTTCCAACAATTCACACATAATTTTATACTGAAATACCATGGAATAGGTCAAATTTTCTAAGTTTGTTAAAAAAAATAAGGTAGTTGATCTCTATTCTAGTATGAATTTATGAATTTGTCAAAACCATTAAAAAAAAACATTTATTACAATTTTTCCAAAAAATCTGGTTTTTTTTCTTTTTTTTTGGTAGGGGTCCCAATTTACTTAAATTAAGTTATCTTCCCTTTCTTGGAAAACTAATAAATTCTTCGTGTTTCATGGTATAAAAGGTCTGTAACAATCTTTTTTATGTTTTTAAATTGAAGCTCTATATCATATCAATAAATACACAAAGTTTGGAAAAAATTGCTATAGAAAAAAACATGCCCTCTAATTGTGGTAAATTGCTATTTCCCACATAATTCTATTGTAAATATAGTGCAAAAACACCATATTTAACCAATCTTTAGAACTCTGTATTTTTTTTGACATACCTGTAACCCCCATTTGTATTTGCATATTTGTATAGCATATTGCTAAAAGTTTCATTGTGCAAATTATAAAAAAAATTCTTATCTCAGAAACCAAGACACCGCAACTACCTTAAATAGAATCCAAGAAATCTTTGACAAAAAATTTCATAATTTCTTTTCCTAAAACTCTCAGTAATGGGAAACAAGTTATCCTAGGACAACTCTGGAAGTCAGTTGAAGCTTGTTCTAAAGTTACCTGGAACTGGTTGGTCTAACAGGTGATGTTCATATCTGTGACTTGTAAATAGATGGAAACAGACACCATGTGTTACACGTCCAGCTCTACCCCTTCTCTGAACTGCATTAGCTTTAGATACCCAAGCTGTATCTAAACTCTCCATTCCCCTTGTGGGATCATATCTATACATATGTACAATGTATTTGGTATTATTTCAAAATTCCAATTGCATGTAAAATCAAATAACATATTTTGTCCATTAGACAGTGACATCTAACTAACGGTGGCTTTTTGTGTTATTAACTTTTTTTGCTATTGATAAATAATGAGAATATCCTTACAGATACAAGTGTTGATATTGTTTCTTGAAGACTTGACTTTGTGAACTGTTGATTAAATAAATAAATGTTAGTAACTGGCAATGGTCTTTGTTTCCTTGTGAAACAATATACTACAGTAATCCTGGATATCTAAAGTCAACCGATGACAATTTTGATACAATTTAGGTATTCAACAAACTTTGATTTTTTTCCATAAAACTTTGATTGTTTGATTGAGGGGCTCCATCAAAGGCAATACTTATGGTGCTCTTTGGTAACATTATTTAGAATATTATTATTGAAGTATTGAAATCATCAGGCCCCTTGTTAACAGGAATACACAGAATTATACTCGAACATCATTTCTGGTATACAAAAGAAAAGAAATTATGAATATGAGTAGTGCTAATACCTTTTAAAAAAAAAAACAAAAAACTTAATAGTAAGTAAGTATGGTTATCACTTGATAATCTGGCACCAAAAAACTTTTCATTTTGCAGAATTACTAATAAAAAATTCAAGAAACTAGAACAAGAGAGGACACTAATAGATGTCTCGCCCCTCCCTGCTTGGTCGCTAAAATAGTCATGTACTACTCAAGAGCAACCTACAATCCAAATATTATTACCGTACACCTTACAGTAATTGAGAAATTATTCTAATCAGAAAACTTAACTATATTCACTGGACTGTGAAATTGAGGTCAAGGTCAAAAGCCATATGGCAGACTGCATGTACTATTCAAGACCAAGCTATATACCAAATATCATTCACCTATAGCTTTTGTTATTTAGAAACAGACGTAAGCAAAAAAACTTAACCTGGTCACTGGACCATGAAATTGAGGTCAAGGTCAAAAGCCATATGGCAGACTGACATGTACTAACCAAGACCATGCTATATACCAATTATCATAGACCTATAGCTTGTAGTTATCAAGAAACAGAATTAAGCAAAAAACTTAACCTGGTCACTGGACCGTAAAATTGAGGTCAAGGTCAAAAGCCATATGGCAGACTGACATCTACTAACCAAGACCAAGCTATATACCAAATATCATTGACCTATAGCTTGTAGTTATTGAGAAACAGGTCGCGGGCGAGACTAAAACTTTAGGGTATAATAAAAAATTTGTAAAAAAAATAAAATTGTCCTGATAGCTTAATACAAATGCAAAAATTATTTAAGTCATTCATGTGTACAACAAAGCTCAGGATTATAAAATCAGTACTTAGTTTTGCACAAGAATATCCATATCCATAGTTATGGAGGCTTCAGCTGGTTGAGAATGACATCCCTGTTTGAAAAGATATACTTGCATTACAGTAGAAAAAGCTACAAAATACCTTTTTTCTTTCATTTTGCCAACATCAATGACAAAAACTATATCATCAATTGTAATTGATGTCTCTGCAATATTAGTTGCTATGACAATTTTTGTAACTCCCTCTGGTGGTTTTCTGCAATTAAAAAAACTAATTTTGGGTATAGTATTACAAAGATCCACAAATTTATATTCATCATGTTAAAATTCAATATTATTTTGTCAATAATATTGTATCTGCAGGGTATTAATTTCCTATTATTAAATTTTGTGAAATTTTCTGTGAAGAAGCATGATTGTACTATTATTCAAAATATAAAATTAACTTTGGGGGACACTGTGCATTTAAGCGTAAAAACTGAAATTGAAAATTAAAGGACTTAACATAGAAATGATAGGGAAAATGAATATTTGTGGAGATAACTGAAAAAATCTATCATATATTTTATTCATACTTTGCATGTGTTTTGAAGTCATTATATTGTTCACATATCAGATATAAAAATTAGATGTCATAAAAGAGATAAATTATCAAATGTTAATTTCTCTAGTGATATCTATATGGAATTCTTTTATCAAATTATCTCCCTTGCATAATTTCTGTGTTCTGTAAATCCAGCTACAGATTTAACACAGACGCGTTTTAGTTTACCTTTTTGCAATGAAAATGTTGTAAAAAGGATATGGAATAAAAATTTCATTTACTTTGGAACCTTCTTTACATTTAAAATACCTAAATGTATGAAAACTAAATCAACAAGAATTAGACAAAAATGGCAGAATAATACCATGGAGACAGCTTAAGTCATCAAAGCATCATATCTAAAAGTTCTTTATCTTAAATTTAGGAAACTTCAGAATCTTATTTCCCTTCTGTAACAAATGGCACCACATAATCTCATAAATCCCTTTTCACAACTTGACTTAAAACAAAATTTTATTTAGTTTTCTGAAAACTTACACCAAACTTCTATAATATTCTAACTGTTAAATAAATGTATAGAAATACTAACGTAAAAACTGTTTGTTGATCTTCACTTGACAAAGAGGAATGCAGTGGCACTATTTTGTACCTACAATACAATGTATACATGTATATCAAACACAGCTAGAATATCTTCACTAGACAAAGAGGAATGCAGTGGCACTATTTTGTACCTACAATACAATGTATACATGTATATCAAACACAGCTAGAGTTTAAGAACATGTGAAAAAAATGCAGGATTATAAATTCAGAAACATTTCTAATGACATAAACAACAATGATTTTAAGCTATGGTTTGTAAAATTCTATTTTTCTCTAAACAAACCAATATGGTATAAACTGAGATCCTGCATAATGCCTTTTTGAACAAGGGATCTGTGAGCCCCTGCTCACTAGTAATTCCTCAGCTCTCATTTTCCAACATCTAATAACCTGGCAAAGTCCGTAAACAAAATGTAGTATCCCTGAAGTCTTAAAATGTTTCAAACTATATGACATGACTACACAAAGCTTTAGACAAAATTTCAAGTTTGTATCATTCACCGCTTTCAGAAAGTTGTAACAGGCGGACAGAATAATGAAAAACTGACTAAGTCAGTAAACAGGAAGCAGCATTCTGACAGGTCTGAAAATGCACCGCACAATATGGCATGACTACACAAAGCTTCTGACAAAATTTTAAGTTTGTATCATTTACCATTGCAGAGAAAAGCTTTACAGAAGTGACAGACAGGTGAAATAAACTGTGGACACAGGATATGTCTCGCCCACCCCTTGCATCTCTTAAATTTGCACATTGATCTTCTGCAGTAGCCATAAAAATAGAATATAATTCTTTAACTGTGTTTACAATTTCCTTGAAAAAAAAAGATGTGATCACTCATGCATGCATCTGTATGTACTCCTCAAGACGCAACTGCATGGCAAATATCAAGTGGTTAGGACTACTGATACAGGCTGTACAAACTGCTTGCTAAAAACTTAAAGTGATTATCCATGCGTGACTAAGGGCCCAAGGCTACCATCTGGGCGTGGAATCGGTATGTAATCGTCAAGACCCATCTGCATGTCAAATTTGCAGCTTTCAGCAAATTATAAATCTGCATAGCTCCATAAACCAACCTATGCAAAAAAAAAATTAATAAGTTAGATATCAGCCTCTTCTGAAGTACAAGTAATTGCTGTTTATCATCCTTCCCTATGATTATATCAACCTGCAGAGTACTTCCGCAAAACCTGTATCTGGATGACCCAGATAAATCAGAAGTTGAACTGGATAAATCAAGCGATTCTCCAAATGTTTCAAAGGTAATAAGTGTTCGCACGAAATCAAGCTGATAAAAGTAAAATCTATTACATTTTCTCTCTCTGATTAGGTATTCAAAATAGAGTCATAATAACAGAAATAGATAAACTAGACATCAGAAAAACTACTGAAACTAGGTCACTACCGGTAATATATTCTGCAGAGCTTCCATGTTTTCGCATTATAATGTCATAAAAGCTCAAAGGAACTATAGAATATTAACGTAACAACCAAATGTTGCTGCAACATTTAAAATCGACATGATTTCGAGTATTTTGGTTAAAATATTCATCAGGTTACAAGACGTTTGGTGATGAAATGATTAATCAAAGTGCTGATAGCACTAATGGAACGATTGGACTCCATGTATGTTTTATACTATAGGAAAACGGAACAGATAAAGGGGAGGTTTTGGTACCCATAATCAGGTTTAACTCTACCGCTGGCTTTTGCCGGTGCCGGTGCCAAGTACGGCTGTCCCAAGTTCCTACCGTTGTTTACGTTTTGTCTTTTGTCTTCTTTGTGCTTTTCATGTGTTTTTCCCTGGCAGATAGTAGCATGTAATTGTAATTTTCAGCTATTGTAGATGGTTTCTGAAATCACGCTATTTACGATGTTTCTTTGCCAAATTATGCATTTCAAACAGAATCCAGTCAGTTTGTTCTTCTTTCCAACCATATTTGATTTACCTATAACTAATCTCTATTGCATGTAACAATCAAGGAATGTGTTATGTGTTTAATAATTAAGTTATAGAAGATTGTTAAATGCATTTTCATATGCAGTCCATGTTAAACTATTTTCCATTTTGTGCAAATAGAAAAAATGAAAGGTTATGGAGTGAATGTACATGTGACAAAAACGCACACGATACATAGAAAACTCCAGTTTATTAAGGGCAGGGCTTTTATTCCTGTCTACATCTTGATGTCATCTTGTGCAAGCCTAGGACACTCATAATTTAAAAAGATATATAGATGAAGAACATAATAAAAGCAATGTTCCATTGCTTGGTTTTGCCATGTATTTGAAGAGACTTTGTCTCATGTGCATTTGCTCCATATCCCTTCATTGCTTATACAAATCAGTGCCAACTAAAAATAGAATCCAACATCAAGACAACAACCATGATGATATAAAAGACACAAGAAATGGACAACTGTGTATTCAGCGAAATTCAACAAAATATTGAAATCTGCAACTGCTGAGTATTCATTACATTTATTGGCAGACGAAACAATCTTTTTAACTATACATCTTGGTAAAAAAGTGATACATGGAATATTATAAAATACCACCAATACCTCAGATGGCTTTCTTTATAGTGTTGGAAAAAAGACTCAGGGAAAATACAATTTTGGCCTTAAACTCATTAAAGCTGCATAGTCTTTCTCTGCAGAAATCAATAACACCCCAACCAGTGTAGAACGACAAAATGTTTCGCATTTGAACGTACTCCTGAACACATGGGCAAAGAAAGCTGCATTTTGTATTTCAGAGAAAAAAATAGTTTGGATTTGCCAGGCATTCAAAATACTCATTGGCCAGACTGGACAGAGTTCACTGAGTTGAAATTTTCAAATACGGCAAAGACCTATCTTTCACCAACTGAATGTGTGAACTTATTTAAAATTTATTATAAAAAAAAAACTAAGCAACAATCAAAAAGCAAACAAAAAACAAACAAACTAACAAACAATGAGACAAAACAAAAACAAACTAAAAAGGTAATAAAACAAAAAATGAATAGTTGTCTTTTCTTAGAAGAGCAGAAGTTCAAATCAGAAGGTAATGTCACTGATATGAAAATTGTCTTCAATTTCTATTTAAAAAAAAACAACTAGCAATCCAAAAATGATAAACCAATATTTGCCACTTATTAGTTGAGCAGAAGTCAGTAGATAATGATTTGATATTTTCTTTATTTTTCAACTTGATTATAAATGCTTAAATCACTTAACTGGACAAGATGACCCTTATTGGTACCTCAATTATTCATAATCTATTTATAGACTTAGCAAACTTAAACAGTTGATTGAAAATAAATACTGTTCTGTTTGATTTAATTAGAATGCTAGAATTAATCACTGCATATGTGATGTTTAAAATATGTTAAATTGTTTAATAAAAGGTAATTTATAGCGAGGAGGCAAGAAACTTCCAGTCATCCGGGTTTGGTAGTAAGCGACATGGAAACAATTGTCATCAAATCGTTCCAAAAACTACAAATAATGTTTTATGCAGCTGAAAAATTGCTGAAAAGGCGAGAATGATGTGTATGTCAAATTTCGCGTGTGATTTTGGGAGAATTCGGAACCGCAGTTCAAAAGTTACAAATCTAAAATACAAAATAAAGGATGATAAACAAGTTATTGGGCTTTTGACAGCTGAAGTATTGTAAAATATCATCCCGCTCGCCAGAATATGAAGCTTGGGGCTCGTTCGCTGTGCTCACTCTCCCCTGTGCTTCATATTCTGGCTCACGGGATGGTATTTTACGTTGCATAGCTGTCAAGAGCCTGATAACATATGCTTATCTTGGTTTTGGTAAAAACAAGCACCTGCATTATCTTGTAAATTATGACTTACTTGTTCTGGTTTCTGTGCCCAAACACAGCACTTGTGGATATCAAATCAAGTAGTGTCTGTATATCAGAAAATCCCTGTAGGAATACCAGTATGGATCCTTGGGGAAACTAGAAAATAAAGAAGATATAATACAAGTTAAATCCCTGTTGGAATACCAGCATGGATTCCTGGGGAAAATAGAAAATAAAGTAGATATAATACAGGTTAAATCCATGCAGGGATACCAGTATGGAACCTTCAGGAAAATACAGAATAAAGTAGATATAATACATGTTTAACCCCTGCAAGGCTGCAGGAATACTAGTATGGATAATTTGGAAACTAGGGAATTTAGTGGATACTAATACATGTTTTATTCCCTGCAGAAATATCCGTAAGGATCCTTAGGGAGATTATATATATGAAAATTGCAGACGATGAAAAAACTTCGCTTGTTTTGTATAACAAATGTATAACAATAAACGTCTATTCCAAAAAGACAAAACAGAAATTTCAGTATATAAATTTCTCGCCTGATGTTTTATCATAGAAAAAAGTTCATAAAATAATTTATATCCAAATGAGACCATTAAAAAAAAAAAATGAATAGAGAAATGCATGCCTGGAATAAATCAATTAGCAATAAAAACACTATTTGTAATTTTTTTTATTGATTGCATGCTCAGTTAGCATTGAATCTTGTACTGTAGTACTTAATGTAATACATCCAGAGAAATTCATTCCCACAAAATAGTGTATATCAATTATATCAATAATTCATACTTGCGAACTTTTGAATATTTACTTATATGGGCTATGGATAATATATACCTAAAGAAGTCACCACAAGGTCAATAGAAATGTGTATAAACACTGTGTTACTATAAATACTGTGGAAGTACTTTTATTCGTGGACATCAATTTTCGTGGTTTTGATAAATATCACTATTTCGTGGGCACTTAAATTCGTGGTTTCGAATTCTATGCATTAAACTCCATGCAAAAAATACATTTCGTTGGGAACTTAGTTTCGTGGTTTTAGCGAACCACGAAATCCACGAAAAATGGAACCCCACGAACAATAGTACTTTCACAGTACCTCATGATCTCCTTCTACAATGTACTCCAACAAGGACACCACAAGGTAAATAGAAGAAATGTGTATAAACACTGTGTTACTATAAATACCTCATGATCTCCTTCTACAATGTACTCCAACAAGGACACCACAAGGTCAATAGAAAAAGTGTGCATATAAACACAGTGTTACTATAAATACCTCATGATCTCTTTCTACAGGGTGCTTCAGCATGGACACCACAAAGTCAGTAGAAATGTATATAAACACTGTGTTACTATAAAGGGGGTCTCAATGGGGGTCCTTTTCCCGAAATCCCGGCAAAATTTTAAACTTTCCTGTTTCACAAGTGAGAAAGTATTTTACAAAGATTATTAAAAAATCCCCCTTTCCCCGGTTCATGGGGATTTTTTTAGCATTTCCCACTTCACGCCCAATACCCTCTCCCTCTCCTGTTTTCACGGGCACTTTTTTGTAGCGATCCCGTTTCCCGTTCACTTTAAAAGTCCAATCCCGCTTCCTGCTTAAACCCCATCAAGACCCACTATAAGTACCTCATGATCTCTTTCTACAATGTACTACAGCAAGGACACCACAAGGTCAAAAGAAATGTGTATAATCACTGTGTTACTATAAATACCTCATGATCTCCTTCTACAATGTACTCTAACAAGGACACCACAAGGTCAAAGTTTATCTTGCTCATATCCATCAGTGACATCATTTTACAAACTGTTTTACTGTAATCTGTAATATTAAAGCCATGCATCTGATCAATATAGGGTCAGCTATGTATCTGTTCCATTAAAAGCATTAAGTTTACAATTTAAAGTTTTTAAGTTGAACTTTGATGGCTTATTGAACTGAAAAAGCTTGAAAACGATGGATGTCTCTGGTCCCTTTGTTCAAGTTTAAACATAGTTCAATCTCAACAGCTCAATCGCGCCCCTCTAACTCAACCTGTGTGTTAGAGCCATTGAAGGTCAACTGTATACTTGTATTATATGTTGTTTGTAAGAATACTTATTCTTTTCAAAAAAAATTTCAATAAAAAACAAATCAAGTTAAAAAAAGTTTTTTGATATATTTTCATGGTCTTAACATTATCAACTTCAAAAGGATACTAATTACAATAGAAAGTACATGTATTTGATTTCCAATTTAAAGAATTCTGTTGTCTGTTTAGATTACTCCCCTTACTAATCACCTTTGGAAATTTTTGAATAGTTACCTTTTTATGGTTGCAATTTTTGGTAGAAAGATAAAAATTGAAGGTGAGGATGTCCTTCTTTCTTGTAATGACAATTTACCTGCATATCTCATTTTGAGTTGTTTTACACTGAGATTTTCATCTTTAACATGGTCGGCGGCAGGTTTGGCAGGGTCATTATTGATAAATTCATAATCGTCATCATATTCCATTCCATATTTAAATACTGCATTAGATTTCTGAAGAGGTCTGGCATAAGGAGACTTCTCATCCATAACAAATCTGTTTTAATAAAGGAGAATACATTTAGTGCCACTGACAAAATTTGTCATCTAACACATTTTAACTCATTATTACTAATTGAAATTACTTGACTGGGTTGCACAAATGTCAAATCAAAATTAAAATAAAAGAAAAGATGCCCCCTACATACAGATATATCGGCAAACAGGAAGTACATGAGTGACGGACTTGAAAAGGAAGGACACGGTACAACTCATTATACCAAAGCTTCATACCAAATATCAAATCATTCCTGCATACACCAGCTGAGAAATCCTTGACGAAAATTTCCGACGTACGTACGGACGTCCAACTAACGGCAAAATACAGATTGAAGGGCTACACCAAGTGCAGCATGACACGACCGCAGCATGTCCAACACTGAAATTTGAACAAATGTAATTCAAAATGAATGTTGACATAGGAAAGAGCTTGAAACAGTTATAAATGGACACAATAAAGACCTTGACCCAGTAATTAGCTGCACACAAACTAAAACTAGAGCTGTTGCTGAATGGCAGCCAGGTATACCCCCCACTAATTGAACCCTGAATCAATATGGCAAGTGTAAACTTAAGTGTGTGTGGACCCAATACAGTTGTGGACACAGTACAAATGTGGACACAATACAAGTATGGACAAAATGATATACCTCCCCCTTTTTTTTCTGAAAATATTAAAGACAAATTATCTCCCCTTCAAAATTCTGGACAGAAACCATATTACTTCATGCATATGTTCAGGTGCTTTACCACAACTGAGTAACATTTCATCAAAATCCAAGCAGCCGTTTAAGAGAACATGTGCTAACAAGGTTTGTCCACACACACACTCTTTTTCCAGAATATTCAAAGACGAATTATCTCCCCTTAAAAATTTCAAGCAGCAACCATATTACTTCATGCACATCTTCAGATGGTGTACTACAACTGTGTGTAACATTTCATCAAAATCCAAGAAGCCGTTTAGGAGAACATGCACTGTCACAAGGTTTGCCTCCCCCCCCCCCTTTTTGACAAAATATTCAAAGACGAATTATCTCCCCTTAAAAATTTCTTGCAGCAACCATATTACTTCATGCAAATCTTCAGATGGTGTGCTACAACTGTGTAACATTTCATCAAAATCCAAGCAGCCATTTAGGAAAACATGCGCTGGCAAGGTTCGCCTCCTCCCTTTTCCACAAAATATTCAAAGACGAATTATCTCCCCTTAAAAATTTCGGGTAGCAACCATATTACTTCATGCACATCTTCAGATGGTGTACTACAACTTTGTAATATTTCATCAAAATCCAAGCAGCCATTTAGGAGAACATGCGCTGACAAGGTACATGGACGGACAGACAGACGGACGGACGGATGGACAGACAGGGTGATTCCTATATACCCCCCCAAACTTTGTTTGCGGGGGATATAATTAGCACTTATAATTCCTTATATAGATAGGAAATGGTAAGAGGTAAGTCAAATTGGTCAACTGTCAACATACTACTTCAACTATACGATAAGAGGAATCGGAAGAAACGAACTCATTAAAATCCAACAAAAAAATAAAAGATTTTACATATTCTGAAAATTACAATTTCAACCCCTTTGACCCCTTATAGCTCGGAAAGGGTAAGAGGTACGCCAAATCTGTTGACATAATAACAAAAGATTATATTGAGAGGAATGCAAAAAAAAAATCCCATCAAAATCTGATTTCATATACATATATTTCGAAAAATTGCAATATTGGCCCCTTTGAAACCTTTAGGCTCGGAAACGGTAAAAGCTACGCCAAATTTTTTGCATATTACTGAAAGCTTATATCAAGAGGAATCCAAAGAAAAAAATCCCATCGAAATTCGATGAATAATAAGGATTTCAAATATTTCGAAAAATTACAATTTTGGTCCTTTTGACCCCCTATAGCTCGAAAATAGTAATTAAGAGCTACACCAAATCTGTTGACATACTACTGAAAGTTTACATCAAGAGGAACCCAAAGAAATAAAAGAAAATATGTCCATGGGACACGGATGCCCCCCCCCCCCCACACAGATATATCGGCAAACAGGAAGTAGATGAGCGACAGACTTGAAAAGGGGGGACACAGTACAACTCATCATACAAAAGCTTCAGATCAAATATCAAATCATTACTATGTGTACAAGCTGAGAAATCCTTGACAAAAATTTTCAGTATATGGCTATAATGGTAAAAATCAAAGTTTTCGTCAAACAGGAAGTAGATGAGTGACAGACTTGAAAAGGGGAGACACAGTACAACTCATCATACCAAAGCTTCAGACCAAATATCAAATCATTCCTGCATACACAAGCTAAGAAATCTTTGATGAAAATTTCGGACGGACGGACAAGGGTAAAACTTAATGCCCCCGTCGCCTAACGGCAGGGCATAAAAAATCCCATTGAAATCCGATGAAAAATAAAGATTTCACATATATAGAAAATTTGCAATTTTGGACCCTTTGACCCCTTGTAGCTCGGAAACAGTAAGAGCTACACCAAATTCGTTGACATACAACTGAAAGCTTATATCAAATATGAAAATACCCAATTTTATCACTTTTTGATCTCTGTGACCTTGACCTTTGACCTAATTTTCTTGCATATTTATGTTCATATTGACAATTAACAATGAAGGGATATGGAGTAAATGCAAATGAGACAAAATCTCCACAAATACATGGTAAAACATACACTTGCCAAGTATTAAAAGTCTATCTTACATAGTTCAAAAGTTGTTTATTACCATAAAAACACCCAATTTAACCTTTCATTCGGAAAAAAGATGAAGCCCATTAGGGCCTCTTGTTTATTGAAATGGCTTTAATTGTTAAAAATGCTATAAGAAACCTACAGAAAAATACTCGTCAAGATCGACAAAAAATTTAAAAATTCGTTTTTTTCTGTTAGTCCCCCTTTTGGCCTCTTGTTTCTCAAAAATGGTAAATGCTACCTCAAATCTATTGATATACTACAATTGTGCAATTTTGTTAGCAATAACATGAAACAAACCAAGTCTCAATAGAATAAATAATAAGGATTCTACAGTCAAATATGTGAAAACAGCCAATTTCACCCCTTTTTAACCTCTGTGACCTTGACCTTTGACCTAGCCTAAGTTTTTTTTGCATATTTATGTTCCTCTTGACTAGACCTATAAACTTGCCAAGTATGAAAAGTCTACCTTATATAGTTCAAAAGTTATAGCCAAGGTTAAAGTTTCGGACGCACAGACAGACACACAACCACACACACAGACAGGACAAAAACAATATGCCCCCGATCATCGATCTGGGGCATAAAACAATATGCCCCCGATCATCGATCTGGGGGCATAAAAATCCCATCGAAATCCGATGAAAATAAAAATTTTAGGTAATCAGCAAATTTGCAATTTTGGCCCTATTCGGCCCTTCATAGCTGGTAAAGGAAACAAATTATAAACAAGTGATGACCCTAAAAGATGTCTCGCCCGTCCCTGCTGGCCTCTAAATTGATGTGAAATCTAAGTGAACTAATCAGAAAAGTGAACATGCTCACTAGACCGTGAAATTGAGGTCAAGGACAAAAGTCACCTGCCAGACTGACATGTACTACC